>LPNX010513428.1:223088-292830 GCA_001517045.1 Pseudotsuga menziesii | reverse complement strand
GCAGATGTCCAGTGTAGTTGAAAGGAGGCATCACACCGGGAACTAGTCTACACCGGCAGGTATTATTCTAAGTATGAGGAATCGCATCAGGTCGGTTCATTTAAAATAAAATAAAAATAGTATTGTTTTACGCAGGTGATGCGGAGTCGCATCGCGGCAGTGCGATGTTTCCCCGTGCCACGTACTCAGTTTTGCAACCGGCAAAGAGTTAGTCAAGTCAGCATCTGAAAGGTAGTTAATGAGGTAATGACCGGTATATCTTATCGTAGATTTGGCAGCAGTATAATAAATTTTTCCAGATTTGGCAGATCTCCGACGAGACCGGCGGGCCTGTACACACATGTTTCAAGGGAAATTCGATCGGATTTTCGCATTTATTAAGGATCAGATGACGGGTGTGGTCTTGTCCAGGCATTGATGATGACCGACAGGTTCAGTCTAGATGACCGTTACGTCCGGGATTATCGTATTGGGCATAAAAGCAGAAAGTATTCAATTGGGACGGTTACGTTTGCAGAAAAACTGAGAGTTGTAGAGTGCATTGCTAAGAATTCCCTGTCCAGAGCTAAGTTTGTTGCGGAGTGCTGTAATTTTCAGAAGTTGCAGCCATTTGCATGTCCGCCGTTTTGTACTAAGAGGGTTCTGTTCGAGGATGAACCTCTAAAAGGCATGCCGAGACCTTTCGACCCTGGTGGTCATAGGTCCGCCATGACGATGCCACCCAGGGTTGTGAAATTAAATACATCACAGGTCAGACAGCCGCCAAGGATGAAGAGTCAAGCGCCAGAAGTAGAAGTTGTCACCAAAGTCTCTGCTAAGGAGAAGAAGAACGCCGAGCTGACCACCGAAGATAAGAAAGCAGAGCAGAAGAATGATGAGAAGAAATATCCCGCCAGGCGAAAAGTAAAAATGAGAAAAAGAAAGCAACGGGAGAAGGTCGCTGACCTATCTGATCAGCTAAGAGAAGCACAAGAGATTGCAAAGGCAAAAAAATGAAAATCTGACGATCAGAGGCAGCACGTGTACCTGGAGCACCTCGAAGAGAAGAAAAGTGGAAGAGGACAGCAAACCCAGCAGACGGTAGAATTCCAGAACGCAGACAAAGGCTTGTTCTCGGAACGGAATTCATGGTTTGTATCTCCTTCATATACAAGGCTCCAGACTGAATGAAATGTTTGAGAAGGATGGAAGATACAGATTTTCCTTGTGATAAAAGTTCTAACCCAGATAAAGAGGTAAGGATATCTGTGGAAAACCTTTCAAACACTAGAAGGCTCTTAAAAGGTTTCAGGAGCGACAAGAGCGAGACCAGGACATCGGGCAGGAAGGATGAGAGAGCCCAGCGAGCCAAGTTACAGAAACTGCAAAAGAGCGTGTCGAAGTGATGCAGAAGGAAGTCACAGGACTTCGAGACAGGTTGCAGAGGACTTCACAGGAAGCCAAGGCATAGCTATAGCAGGAGAAGCCCACTGGAAGTGGCTCGAGGATGAGCCACAAGTGTTAAGGGACTGTTGGAGCAGGGTCCCGTAGCTACAGAAGAAGCTGCTAGTTTAGAGAAGAGATAAGTTTTGGCAGAAATAAGATAAGATAGAGCTACGATGCCATAGCACGTTTCCAGCTGCAGAGCAGAGCCGAAAACCATGACTTTTAAGATAGAAAAGTCAAGAAAGGCAACGGTACCTGAGCGGCCGAGAAGAGAGAGCTCATCCACTGCATTGAAGGCAGCGGAAGAAGACAGGAGGGCTCAGAGACCCTCATAAAAGAGAAGGAGCAACGAGGCTGAAGCATTGAAGACGAAGGACAGAAAAGTGAAGCGGTGCATAGTACCCATGATCAGTGCCGGGAAGCATGGAAGACTGCAGAGAGCTGTGGTGTGACGGAAAGCGTCTACCTCAATTACAGATATGGCCGACTGTCACTAGTTAGGGTTTGGGTTACTGTTGGGATAGGCCTACAGTGTTGTAATGGCAGGAACTTCGGGCTGCCTATAAAGGGATATATTTTGTATTGTAAAAGTTTGGCATTTTGGGCATTTTAGGCCATCCAGCTAGTCGGATAACATATAGTTAGCTATTGAGTCTGTTAGCTCACAGTCATCTTGTATTGTAATAGAGTTGAGCTCTGGTTCTGTTATTAGCGGTAGCAATCTTACTGTAACCAGTAGCTGGCTTATAGAGTATGCATGTAACGGTCTGCAGGGATCGACAGAGAGGGAAGAGTACATTGTTGGAGAGCAATATAGAGAAGAAAAGAGATCTAAGAGAGAAGATCTTGAGTTGCATATGCGGTGCAGTAGAACTGTGTTTTACCTTCCCCTGAGCTATAATAAAACACAGTTCTGTGGACGTAACTTCCATCCTCGAGGTGAACCACGTTAAAATCAAGTGTTATGAGATCGGTTTATGTGTTATGTTTACTTATGCATTTCTCAGTAATTTCATGGACTTTGTTTATAGTTTAATGAATGAATGTGTTATCAGTTCACTGTAATATAGAAGGATAAACATAAGTCAAAGTCTTTGGCATGTTGTATGTGGTTCATTTATGCTTTGCGTGAAACAGTCACTAGTTGCAGTATTGAATAGCCTTGTATGTTAAGTCTTGCACGTCGACACGAGCAACGCTAAGTGCGCTAAACCGCGGAGGTAGGATATCATAGAGAGGTGATACCGCATCGGCAGAGGAGCTGCGATGCGCGATACCGCAGGTTGAGGACTTAGCGTTGGGCAGGAGCTGCGTGTCGCACGACGCACGGTGACGCGGTAAGGTTGGAGATATCGCGAGTCAAGGAAAGTGTGCGACGTAGAAAAGGACCGCACGACGGCATAAAGGAATATCTCGCGGCTAGAAGAGCTGCGAGACGAGGAGATCGCACGACGCAAGCAGAAGTTCACGCGACGCGCAGAGAGAGAGAGACCTCGCAGCTGGAGGAGCTGTAAGTCGCAAGTAGGATTGCAATAGAACCTGGTCCAAGACACTTGAGTCCTTGGACAACCCATTAGAATCACTTCGGGTGAGACTTCAGGCCGCTTTGCGGTCTGTCGCCGAAAGGGCCAGTGAGCTAGGGGTGTTGTTGGTTGGTTATAGTAAACCCGGGTCTGCCCATCACAGCCAACACTTGCAGATGAACCCTTTAGCTCCAGCAGCTTCCCATTTTCGTATCCAATCATGATGACTTGGTTGTCAAAGGACTTTCTTATTTCTACGATTCCATCAAACATGTGGATGGAATGGCCTCGCTGTCAAATCTCCACCAAGGACAGCAGGCTTCTCTGCAACTCTGAAAGATAAAGAATATTCTTCAACAAGAAATCAGGGAATCCAGGCATCTTCAGTCAAATGGTGCCCATTCCCTTTGGTTTAAGACTTGACTTATCTGCAAAGTAAACTATGCCATCCATTGTTTCATTAAGTTCTTCAAAACAGTCTTTTCTAAATGTCATGTGTGATGTTGCACCAGTATCAAGGAGCCAACAATCTTTGTAAGATGAAAGTGAATTCATTTCATTAATTCCAAGATTACAATGTGCAACAATACAATGAGCAGAATCAAAAGATTTACAAGCATCTTGGTTTTTATTGTCATCTTTCTTCTAGTTATGTTTGTATTTGATGGAGTCCCACGAAGCCCAAGACTGATATGATGTGTGCCCAGTCTTTCCACAACGCTTGCACTGCAAATCTGATCTTTTGTTTCTGCCCCCTCTGCCTCTAAAGTTTCTTCTTCCTCTGCCTCTCTCGCTGCTTTCTCCTTTGGGATGATCTTTGCCAGAGAGAGAGGCACCAACTACATATGTTATAGATTGCATATTCTGCAACTGCTAGTGTAATTTACAATAATGAACTTAATATGACAAAGAGAAATAGAAAAACAATAACTTTGCAGGTCTACAGCCTCCGCCAAGGTGATTTACAATCTTAATATGCTGTCAATAAGTTCATAAGCAAATTTTTAGCACTAGAAGAACTGCTCAGCAATATGCCAAAGGAAATACCATTGTTTGTGAACTGTCACAAAATATAGGGTTTTGAATAGCACCAGTCAACGATCTCAGCTATATGAAAGAAGCAGGTCTAAGTCTCTGCTACTTTTTACAATACAGTCCTTGTAAAATTACATATGCACTAGCTAGTATAAACAATGTCTTTGACAAGCTCTATTCACTATGCAAGTCTATGTCTCTATCATAGTATTTACATCAGTCTACGACAATTTTGCAGCAATACAATTTATATGGTAAGTGCACCATACACAATTATGCAGCACTTCAAACTTAAATAGCAGTCACCTTGGAGGTCGTAGCAGTCTTCTCAGCTCTCTGGTTCATGTTCCAGCAATATGCAGCTCCAAATTCAAAATGATTATTCAGGCTGAGTCTTTACACATTCCACCAACAGTATTCGTAGTCTCCACACTCTTGAAAAAGGCTCTGAATATACACTTCTACAACAACATTTTATTGGTCACGCCTTTGCATCAAGCAGATCATACCTGCTACATCCATTTCTACAGCTTTCACGTAAATACTATATATCCAAAAAGCTCTGGAAATAAACAAAATTTCTTCATCTCTTAATAGTAAACAGCTACGGAACTCAAATTACGAGATACTTCCATCAAACCAATTCAATTTGACATGACTGAATCAATCCTGTTCTTCAACTTAAAATTTATAATAACTGGTCGATAGCATGGATAGCTGCGTCCTCTCAAATCCAAGGTAGCTTGCAGCAGTACATGGAGGAGATTGCAGTCTCAAAAGTATATATACTCAACGCATATACTCAGCTCCAATATAGATTCAAACTCATGCAGCATATATAGATTCAATATATACTCAACATTTTAGTATTTATTCACAACTTTGGCACCTTTGAAGGTTCAAACTTCCAACCATGGACTAGTGATAGGTTATTTAACAAGACTAGATCACCCGAGAAGAAAAATACAGAAAAGAATATAAACAAAATATAAACCAAGGGCCATGAACATCTCACGCCTCTCTGACAAAATACCAATTACCAATTCATAGACACTTTCACGAGAGCTGCTACTATCATTTAAGAATCAGAAGTAAACCAAGCATTTCTGTCGTTTTAAGGGCATGTGTCCACTAAGATCAAGAACCACTCCAGGGCAGCTTACTCTCATCTTGGAATGACGAGATGTACAACGCGCCACTCGGAACCGGATCCTGGCAATCAATTTGAGCTCCACGACTAATTGGCCTTTTAAACTCTCAGACTTCAAAGTAGTAGCAGTCTCTTTGTCCAGATGAACGAACTGACCTTTAACCACGGGCGAAATAATGGTGGTATTCTACGCGTAAAGCAAAGAAGCGAACATAATTCTTTATGTATTTTAATGGCGGACGTTAGGTATACCAAGAATTAGGGTTAAGCTAATTCAAACGTTTTAGCAGAGAATAAATGCACGCAGAAGGAGGAGTAACGCCAACAGCAGAACATTCAACTCCAAGCAAAGCAGATTGAGGAATGGGCAGATGAATGAGTAGACTGACAGGACAAACAAATTGACAAAGGGTAGAATGGAGGTCTGGCAGCCAGACTAACAGGAGTTATGACAGCGCTCTGATACCACTGATAGGTAATAACTCCCGATTCAATTCTATTCATGGCTAATGCATACATTTATATATTACATGTGGTGGTTGAGCTTCATCAACCTTTTCACCTTCCTATGTAACTGTTCAGCTTCCTACATAACTATTTATTTATTTATTTACAATATATAATCCCGACGGATTATATTCTAACAATTCCAACCTTTAGTAAATGGCACACAATCAAAACATGTTCCATTTCTTCACTCAAAATGTAGGTAATACATAAATTACGGATCTTGATAAAAGCGCAAGAAATGATAATCACCCAATTATTTTACATGCTTTAGATCTTAACACAGTCAGCTCAGATCTTAAAGGAAAGAAATCTCTTTACAAAAATGTGCAAACAATAACCACAGCTGCTGTGTGCATACTTTAAAATGAGCAAAGATATAGTATTAAAATCCAAATTTGATCACAAAACGCAGGCATATAAGCTATGCAAATCAAATCGCAAGAAACAAAATAGCCTCTTTACAAGAATGTGCAAACAATAACCACAGTTTCCATGTTTCAGATTAGATATTTAAGGAGAGAAATGTCTTTACAAAAATGTGCAAACAATAACCACAACTGTCGTGTGCAAATGGCAACCGAATAGTATCTTTACAAGAATGTGCAAACAATAACCACAGTTGCCATGTTCTAGATCAGATATTAAAGGAGAGAAAATTATTTACAAAAATGTGCTAACAATAACCACAGCTACCGTGTTCTAGATCAGATCTTAAAGGAGAGAAATTTCTTTACAAAAATGTGCAAACAATAACCATAGCTGCCGTGTTCTAGATCAGATCTTAAAGGAGAGAAATTTCTTTACAAAAATGTGCAAACAATAACCACAGCTGCCGCGTGCATACTTTTAAAATGAGCAGAGATATAGCATTCAAATCCAAATCCCATCACAAAACGCAAACATAAGCCATGCAAATCAAATCGCAGGTAAAACAAATACAGTCTCAGATCTTTATCAAAACGCATGCAGTAAAAATAAGACACCAACCTCATTCGTTGGAACAATGAGACTAGGGCCTAAAAACAAAAATGCAGATGATGGTACCCAGATAACTCTTAAGGAAGGGAGTGATAGACCCCATAATGTATTAACAAAGAAGGCATACCAAAAGATCCAATGCAAGCCTTCCCCAAAATGCAAGTATCTCTCCCTATAAATAAAACACAGATAGGAGAGAAAAGGTAAAATAACATGCAATCCCCATGCAGAGCGCGCCATACCTCCCGCAAATAACCCAAGAGTCTCAAAAATCCTTCCACTACACCTAACATTTCGCTCATTAATGGGAGGCAGATTGCCTTTTTTTGGGGGTGAATTAATTTCTTGGAGGCATGTGCTCAACCAAGGAATCTTCAGGATTTCAATCTTACTTGGATATTTAAAAGTTTACTCAGTAAATCTTAAGGACATTATGTATCACTTGGATAGTATGTATCACTTACACTAGTAATACTTATCTTGGAAGTAATTATATCAACGTAATTACATCGATGGTAAATAATTTCTCACTTTCTTGTAAAAATGAAAATATTCTTATGAGAAGGTAGTTCTTTTCATTTACCACTTTATATAACAGATTCTTCATTAATTATTAAAACTGGAAAATATTCTTATGAAAAGGTAATTCTTTTCATTTACCAGTTTATATAACGGATTCTTAATTAATTATATCAATGGTAAATAACTTCTCACTTTGTTGTAAAAATGAAAATATTCTTATGAAAAGGTAATTCTTTCATTTACAAGTTTACATAGAGGATTCTTAATATATAAACACCTTTATTTAGTTTATATATAAATGATTCTCACTATATTTACATGTATGTATTTGCGATTCTTTTTTCTTGTTAATAAATTTTATAACGGATCCTCAAAAACATAAATACACCTTTGTACATGTATTTATGTAACCCATAAAAAATCATTTCTCTTAATGTATTAAAATACTTTCTTCGCACTTTTGTGAGAATAAAAAATGTAGAGACCAAAACAAAAAGATCATATAGACCGACGTAAATAACCTATTCGCGACTTACTTCAATTTATGGATGATACCTAAGGGCTTAGGTCATCAAGGGAATCATTATTGTTCTTCTACTTCCCAAGGTTCCACTCATCATTTTAACATTTCCCCTAGTAGATTCGTCCCCAATCGTTCTTAGTCGTGTCAAGTTTTAAGTCTCCTTACCCTATCAATTTCATCCATAATTTTCAGAAGGTTAGAATGGGTACTTACAGTGCCTTTTTACTTACACTACGTGTTTTTGGGTAGAGGTAGAAAGGAGATGTTACAGGATAATTGTGAGACCATAAAATAAATGCACTAGGATTTGCTTTCTTTCTTTTGTTGGTAGGTTTTCGAATATGTATGCCTAGGCTCGGAGGTTTGAATTCATCTATTTTTCTTTTTTCTTTTTTCCAACTGACATGTTACGTGGAATTGCTTTTTCGCTCCAGTCAATATGAATGCTTTACTGCAAAGCAATATTATTATATTATTTTAACTTTTTTCTTAATGTGGGATCTTTTCCTTGTGGGCTCCACATCAAA
This sequence comes from Pseudotsuga menziesii, assembly GCA_001517045.1. Lineage (NCBI taxonomy): Eukaryota > Viridiplantae > Streptophyta > Pinopsida > Pinales > Pinaceae > Pseudotsuga > Pseudotsuga menziesii. Next base: position 284,637 of record LPNX010513428.1, on the reverse strand, counting down.
ACTTTGTTTTAAATATTTAAGTGGGATCGTGTCATGACCCTTTACCGTATACCTTGTTATTATAAAATAAAGTGAGGTGTTTAACGGAAAATGACCATGTTAAACATTTCCAAGAACATTAATTAATATATAACTATATTCACATTATCATTAATTCATTTATGAAGTTTTTCCATATGAGTGAAAAATTTTGGGAGAAAGTAAAGGATCTAACACACTAGAAAAGGAAATTCTTCTATTGGAGCTACTTTCTAATTGGAGAGTTGTGCATTTATAATTATTTGGATAACTTCAATTTCAAAAGGCCTATTTTCTCCAACTAAACATAGCTTTGGTTTATAAATTAAAGATAGGGAAGTTGAATTGCTACTTGTAATACTTATAAAATTCAAATCATCCTCTTTAACCACATAGAACTCATTTTTCATTTGTTTGGATGCACCTAGCTCATATTTAACCTTTGTGACCATATCTCCACTTTGTTGCTAAATGCTTCTATAGAAGAAAATTTTGAAGATTCAAATTGATCGACTAAAATTTCATTTTCTTGAAAGTAATTAACTTATATTCAACCTTTGTGACCATTTCCCAAATTTGTTGCTAAAATCCTTAATTGAAGCAAACATTGAAGGATAAAAATCATCAACATACAATCAAGTTTCATTAACTTAAATACATCATTGAAGTAATTAAATTGAATCCAAATCAAAATTATTTGAGCAAACATAGATTGTTTTTATTATTTTATTAAATATATGGGTTCTTACCTAATTGAAATTTTGCTTCAAAAAGAAGACAAGGGATTTATATTTTAATTTTTTTAGAACCTAATTGAAATTTTGTTTCAAGAAAAAGAGGGGGGATTTATATTTCAATTTTTTCAAGGATAATAATAAATGAGAGTTAAAAGCTTAAAGTATAATGGATGTTATTTGGGTCTCCTTTATTTTATAAATGTACTTTTATAAGTGAAAAAGATTGAATGGAACAAAGTTATGATGGGGATACTGGGTTTACCAATTAGTCTTCTTCTTTTCAAGAAGAACATGAAAACCACCCTTCATGCACGCAGTCAAGCTGTGAATGAGCTTTGGATTTCCCATAGTTGAATATTCGACTAGGCGCTGCAAAATGAACATAGAAACCACAATTGCAGCAACATATTTCATCTGAATAACTGCCATATCTTTGCCAAGACAAACCCATGCGTCTCCTTGGAAAACTATGAATCTGAAGGGACTCTACGGGATAAAATGCCCATCCTTGTTCAACCATGTTTCTAGTTTGAATTCGAGACAATCCGTACTCTAGATGGAATTCGTACGACCCATGGCATATGGGTGGTAAGTATCTCGAGTGCCTCTACGCATGATAGTCCCGTCAGGAAGAACGTCGTTATGGAGACCGTGCTTAGAGTTGAAGAGGACCAACGGATACGTTAGAGGCAATTTGGGATCTAAAATGGGCATTACAAGAAAACAAGCCAACAATAAATTTTTGTGAGTTGGAATTCAAGAACCAATAGAATTTTCGTAAAATGAGTCAACCATAATGGTTGACTTTACATATTTGTCATAAAAAAAACTACTTTTTTGTTCATATTTTCAACTTATATCCGTGCGTTTTTACTCAAATTTCGGGTGGCAGGGCTTATTGGATGCAGAATCTTTTTTTGCATCCAACGAGTACCCACACTGCATAGTTTTGATGGACCCCACTACCCCAAAAACAAGAAATACCTGAAAAAACGTAATGATGATATCATCATCACGTTTTTCAGGTATTTCTTGTTTTGGGGGTAGCAGGGTCCATAAAAAGTATGCAGTGTGGGTACTCGTTGGATGGGTAATTTTCAGGATTTCAATCTTACTTGGATATTTAAAAGTTTACTCTGTAAATCTTAAGGACGTTATGTATCACTTGGATAGTATGTATCACTTACACTAGTAATACTTATCTTGGAAGTAATTATATCAACGTAATTACATCGATGGTAAATAATTTCTCACTTTCTTGTAAAAATGAAAATATTCTTATGAGAAGGTAATTCTTTTCATTTACCACTTTATATAACAGATTCTTCATTAATTATTAAAACTGGAAAATATTCTTATGAAAAGGTAATTCTTTTCATTTACCAGTTTATATAACGGATTCTTAATTAATTATATCAATGGGAAATAACTTCTCACTTTGTCGTAAAAATGAAAATATTCTTATGAAAAGGTAATTCTTTTCATTTACAAGTTTACATAAAGGATTCTTAATATATAAACACCTTTATTTAGTTTATATATAAAGGATTCTCACTATATTTACATGTATGTATTTGCGATTCTTTTTTCTTGTTAATAAATTTTATAACGGATCTTCAAAAACATAAATACACCTTTGTACATGTATTTATGTAACCCATAAAAAATCATTTCTCTTAATGTATTAAAATACTTTCTTCGTACTTTTGTGAGAATAAAAAATGTAGAGACCAAAACAAAAAGATCATACAGATTGACGTAAATAACCTATTCGCGACTTACTTCAATTTATGGATGATACCTAAGGGCTTAGGTCGTCAAGGGAATCATTATTGTTCTTCTAGTCCCCAAGGTTCCACTCATCATTTTAACCGTTCCCCTAGTAGATTCGTCCCCAATCATTCTTAGTCGTGTCAATTTTTAACTCTCCTTACCCTATCAATTTCATCCATAATTTTCAGAAGGTTAGAATGGGTACTTATAGTGCCTTTTTACTTACAGTATGTGTTTTCGGGTCGAGGTAGAAAGAGGATGTTATAGGATAATTGTGAGACCATAAAATAAATGCACTAAAATGCACTAGGATTTGCTTTCTTTCTTTTGTTGGTAGGTTTTCGAATATGTATGCCTGGGCCCGGAGGTTTGAATTCATCTATTTTTCTTTTTTCTTTTTTCCAATTGGCATGTTACGTGGAATTGCTTTTTTCGCTCCAGTCAGTATGAATGCTTTACTGCAAAGCAATATTATATTATTATATTATTTTAACTTTTTCCTTAACGTGGGATCTTTTCCTTGTGGGCTCCACATCAAAACTTTGTTTTAAATATTTAAGTGGGATCGTGTCATGACCCTTTACCATATACCTTGTTATTATAAAATAAAGTGAGGTGTTTAACGTAAAATGACCATGTTAAACATTTCCAAGAACATTAATTAATATATAACTATATTCACATTATCATTAATTCATTTATGAAGTTTTTCCATATGAGTGAAAAGTTTTGGGAGAAAGTAAAGGATCTAACACACTAGAAAAGGAACTTCTTCTATTGGAGCTACTTTCTAATTGGAGAGTTGTGCATTTATAATTATTTGGATAACTTCAATTTCAAAAGGCATATTTTCTCCAACTAAACATAGCTTTGGTTTATAAATTAAAGATAGGGAAGTTGAATTGCTACTTGTAATACTTATAAAATTCAAATCATCCTCTTTAACCGCATAGAACTCATTTTTCATTTGTTTGGATGCACCTAGCTCATATTTAACCTTTGTGACCATATCTCCACTTTGTTGCTAAATGCTTCTATAGAAGAAAATTTTGAAGATTGAAATTGATCGACTAAAATTTCATTTTCTTGAAAGTAATTAACTTATATTCAACCTTTGTGACCATTTCTCAAATTTGTTGCTAAAATCCTTAATTGAAGCAAACATTGAAGGATAAAAATCATCAACATACAATCAAGTTTCATTAACTTAAATCCATCATTGAAGTAATTAAATTGAATCCAAATCAAAATTATTTGAGCAAACATAGATTGTTTTTATTATTTTATTAAATATATGGGTTCTTACCTAATTGAAATTTTGCTTCAAAAAGAAGACAAGGGATTTATATTTTCATTTTTTCAGAACCTAATTGAAATTTTGTTTCAAGAAAAAGAGGGGGGATTTATATTTCAATTTTTTCAAGCATAATAATAAATGAGAGTTAAAAGCTTAAAGTATAATCGATGTTTTTTGGGTCTCCTTTATTTTATAAATGTACTTTTATAAGTGAAAAAGATTGAATGGAACGAAGTTATGATGGGGATACTGGGGCTACCAATTAGTTTTCTTCTTTTCAAGAAGAACGGGAAAACTACCCCTCATGCACGCAGTAAAGCTGTGAATGAGCTTTGGATTTCTCATAGTTGAATATTCGACTAGGCGCTGCAATATGAACATAGAAACCACAGTTGCAGCAACATATTTCATCTGAATAACTGCCATATCTTTTCCAAGACAAACCCACGCGTCTCCTTGGAAAACTATGAATATGAAGGGACTCTGCGGGATAAAATGCCCATCCTTGTTCAACCATGTTTCTATTTTGAATTCGAGACAATCAGTACTCTAGATGGAATTCGTACGACCCATGGCATATGGGTGGTAAGTATCTCGAGTGCCTCTGTGCATGATAGTCCCGTCTGGCAGAACGTCGTTGTGGAGACCGTGCTTAGAGTTGAAGAGGACCAACAGATACATTAGAGGCAATTTGGGATCTAAAATGGGCATTACAAGAAAACAAGCCAACAATAAATTCTTGTGAGTTGGAATTCAAGAACCAATAGAATTTTTGTAAAATGATTCAACCATAATGGTTGACTTGACATATTTGTCATAAAGAAAACTACTTTTTTGTTCATATTTTCAACTTATATCCATGCGTTTTTACTCAAATTTCAGGTGGCAGGGCTTGTTGGATGCATAATTTTTTTTGTATCCAACGAGTACCCACACTACATAGTTTTGATGGACCCCACTACCCCAAAAACAAGAAATACCTGAAAAAATGTGATGATGACATCATCATCACATTTTTCAGGTATTTCTTATTTTAAGGGTAGAAGGGTCCATAAAAAGTATGCAATGTGGGTACTCGTTGGATGGGTAATTTTATTCCGCATCAAATGACCCCTCCCGATCAAAATTTAAGTAAAAAAAACAGGGAGATATGTTGAAAATACAAAAAAAAATAGTAGTTTTTTTTTTCTTCCTCCAAAATTAATAAATATTATTTTATTATTTTAAATATTATTTTATTATTTTAACTATTATTTTATTATTTTCCTTAGGAGACCCATTTTAGACCTCAAATTTCCTCTAATGAAGTCTCATCGATTCACAAATTGATGCATGTAGGTAATGCATGCTCTGCAAATCCTTGTATGAAAATAGCTAGGCTTTTTCGTCCGGTTTGGCTTCGGGTTTGACGGCCATGAGACGTGCAATTTTTTTGTGTATTTCTTCCAAGATGCCTACAAAATGTTTACATGACCATATTCTAGATATTTTCATATGGTGATTTTAATACCGAATAAACATACAAACTTTAATGCAACAAATTTCTATTTACCCGTGAATAACAAATTTCTATTTACATGTGATTTATCTTTCCAGAATATTTCTGCTGCGCTCCCTGACATTTGTAGAAGCCTTAAATTCTTCATTAGTATCCAGGAAGGTAGAGAAGAGTTGGGATGTTTGTTCAAGCAAATCCATATGAGATTGAGGGAATTCATCGTCATTATACAGTGTTCCAAGAGAGAAGCTTTAGTATCAACAAGTTGCGACCTCCTCATTTGAATACCATCAAATGCATCGTCTTTATGATAATCAACCAACACCATTCTATTTCCCCACATGTTAATTATGTATCCAATCATCAATACGTACAAAAGATTGATGCAATAAATCATCAATAATGATGATTTCTGTCCAATGCCAAAGTTGATGGGCGAAGAGCTCTCAACAACATCTCTTATCCAATTTTCATAGTTTTTCATACATATTTGTATCGCTCCAACCGTCTACTTCCACATTTTCCATGGGACACGTGGCAGTCATGCATATCATCTGAAACACAACTATGTAGGTCCACTAGACACTCGTTTTGTACATTAGAAACCTTAACTTCGTGAGACGGAAAGAAATTGAACTAGAAAGCACATGGGTGATTTGAATGTTGGTTGGGATATAAAAAATCAATAGGCCAGGACACCGCCATGGTTTTGAAAAAAATTGTATTCAACAATGAGCTCTACCAATGGAGCTAACCAAAGTTGCAAAACTTGAAAAAGAAAGAAAGAATTATGTGAATCTGAAGGTTGAAGAAAGGTTTATGGGAGTCTAATGAGTGGTCATATATATATATATATATATATTATTTATTTTGCAAAGAAATGTAACAATAAAAAAATGACTTTATGTTCGTTGGATTGAAATTTTCGGTTCCATAAATCAAAGCTTACAACTTAGAGGGCCTCCACATTCCATCGTGATGGTTTTGGGATCCGCAAGGAGTGAAGGGAACCATGCCTTTTCCATTACATGTAATGAAGAGAAAAGGTAAAAAGAAATTCAATGGAATCGTTATGTTTATCCAAACTTATGCCCCCTGAGCTACAATATGTACACTAAAGGGGGTTGGACTTTGCATCCATTACGTCATAAAATTTAAGCAACAAGCTACTAATGGACATCCTGACCATATACTATCAATATTCAAAATGAAGATTGACTTGGGATATTAAAAACTTGAAGCAAAATAATTTCTTCACCTGCCAACCTTATTTGGCCATTCAATGATATTCAATACATGATATTATAAGAGGACCCACACGAATGGTTGTCAAGGAAAATGGTGTCACTAGTGCAAATTATGATGTGCAGAAATTTTGATGTGCCACATAGTTCAAGTTTCAATTTCAAAGGTATAGTCTCTCCACGTCCATATCACGTCTCAGTTTCAAATGTATATTTCCTCCACGTCGAGGAGTTTCAAGGTTCTCTGAAGCTACATAAAACTTGGAAAACTCCTATAACTATGGCCCTTGGATTTTTGGATTTTTTTGTTTTGTAAGATTCCATTGGCATTCAAAGGATCGAGGCGAAAACATTGAATTATTCACCGAATGTTTTCAAATCTAAAAACTTTATGTACAAATCTTTTTGGAGGAAACCTATTTTCACCTATATGGTGATTTAGAAGTTTGATGTAACTTATTTTCACTTATTTTCCTAGACTTTCTTCTTTCATTTTTAAAAAGAGGAGAAAATTAGCAACATTTTAACCTATGTCAAAGAAATTCTGGAAGTATTTATTTTATATAGAATTTAGAAAATGTTCATACATGGATCCTATAGAAGTTTCCGTGAAAAAAAAATCCAATTATAATTATGAACAATAAAATTCAAGGCCCTTGTCTAATATGTAAGAAATAATGTGTAGTTGATCATCATAGATTGTGATCATTCTATACCTTTAACAAGTAAAAATGTACAATAAAATTCAAGGCCCTTGTATAATACAAGAAATAAGTGTGTAGTTGATCTTCATGGAATGTGATCATTATATACCTTTAACAAGTAAAAATGTACAATAAAATTCAAGGCCCTTGTATAATACAAGAAATAAGTTGTAGTTGATCTTCATGGAATGTGAACATTATATACTTTTAACAAGTAGTGATTACCATAATCATGGTTTTGTTTTTATTAATTTAATTTTAAAATTTGTTTAGAGTATTAATTATTTATTAAATTTTTTTGTCTTTTTTAATAGCATAATAATATTTTTTTGTTTTCTATATTTCTTCTATATTTTTTTAATTTAGTTAAAATTATAAATATGTTAAATAATATTTAATAGAAATTTTTTTTATTTTAAGATTGGATAAATAAAGTTAGTCTAAGTACAAGTTAATCATCAATTTTACTTACAAATCCTTCATTTTAAATATTTATCTATAAAAAGTTGAAATAAAAAAGGATTATAAAGTATATACAAATTAACATGATACTTTGTTTTACTAATTAATCAGCTGCTCTCTTTTCATCAGATGCCATACCGATCTTGATTTTGTCTTTAGTATATTATATTATATATAATGTCTTTAGTATATTATATATGTTCACTACATAGAGCCTATCAAATAAAACAACCCAAAAATATGAATTTCACATTCATGAATTAACTTACCTAATTAAATTAATCAAATAAAAAGATAAAAATATAAACCTTGGTTGAATAATTCACTTGAGTACATTGGATCAAACAACATAATGCTAGACTTTTATGTTGTGAATATTTAATTAATACTATTATTTATAAATTAATAGATTATTAGGTTATTAAGGGAAAGCGCGTAACCTTTCACTATGCTTTCTCAAGCCTTATAATGGAAATCTTATTGTAATTTTATAATCATCTAATACATTAGTCTTATTTTACTATTAAACATGAAAGTCATATTCGATTATTAAGAGTCCAAGCAGATACAATTGTACCAAGTGGTATCAAAACGGATTCACTCCTTCGACTTGAGCTCAGATTCGGCTCATCCTCCCTATCCCATTCCACGGTGGTTTTTCACCACCCTTCTTTCTCTCCACTCCTCACTCTTCTCATCATCCCCCTCCGGATCAACGTCCTCACTCTTCTTAGCACCCTCACTCTTCTATTGCACACCATTCCTCCTCATCACCAGACAGCTCATCTCCACACCCCAATCGCCATTTCCTAGCCCTTCTATCCTCATCATCTTCGTCCTACATCTCACGCTCCCTGCTCCACACCCACGTGTCCTCACTGTCACACGATCCCCCTCCCCATCTTCTTCATCTTCTCCTTCTCTGGTATTTTTCAATCTGCGTGCTCCCTCTCCGGCTGCGCGCTTCGTGTCAACCGTCACTGCATCAACCCTCCCTCCTACGCTCCCCACAACACTCTCCATCCTCACACGTCGTCGCTTCACCTCCACCTCCATGACCTGCAACAAAAAAAACAAAACAATATATTCTAATATATTTTAATATAATATATTAATTAAAATATATTATAATATAATATATTTATTTAATAAAAATCAAATATTAAAAATTAAATAGTATATATTATTATTATAATATTTGTTTTAAAAAAAACTATATACTACCAATATTATATAGTTTAGAAACAAAATAGCAATGTTAATTAATTAATTAATATTTATTATTATTAAAAAAAATCCTCCTCTCAGAAGCCAAAATAGCATTGAAGTACACTCCTCCACATACAAGGTCCAAGACAATGGTGGAACCAAAAGAGCAAATCGAAAAAATGGAGAAGGATATCAAGTCCCTCGCCACTAACCAAAAAAGATTGAAGGAAGAGATGAAAAATAACAATACTGTGCTTAAAAAGGAAATCAAAGACAAAGTTGTTCTAGCAGTAGAAAGAAGGATGGATGAAAATTTAACAATGTGAATGAAAAACAAAAATACTTGGATGGAAAAATGAGTATGATGACTCAAAACATAAACACCATAACACAGAACTTGAGCACCATGACGCAGAACCATAATACATTAATGGAGGTGTTATAAAGACTAATTCCTAAGATAGACCAAGCCAGCAGTCTAGACATGCTAGATGCCTCATTTCATGTTTACACACGGGAAGCACTTGCCAAGAATTGAGAAGAATTGCAAAAAGAAATAAAGATTAACACTGTGAGGCTTAAGCAAGAGATAGAAACAAAAGTACTGCAAGATATGGTGGCATGATTAAAAAAACAAATAGGCGCTATCAGTAAAATAGTAGAGAATAAAAAGGCTAAAAATTACCGCCAACAATGATGTAGTTCAAATATGTCCGACTTGCATCGTCCAATAGTTTTGAGCCACCATCAAACCGTAAGGCAAAAGGAAATCAATATCATCCTTACATAGTGTACCCACCTAAGAAAAAAATAGAATTGTCGAAATACAATGGAAGTGAAGACCAATGCATTGCTTGTCTAAACAAAGCAGAAGAATACTTTGACATTTACAATATTCAATCTAAAAAGGAGAAGGTGAAATATGTGTCAATGCATATGGAAGGGTACGCCTTTAATTGGTACTTATGGTGGAAGAGAGACAATTTTTCCTACACCTCAAACTTGTTCAAAAATGATTTTTTAATAGGTTTCAAGGAGTCATTGAAGATTAATTTTCAGTAAACTTACCATATTACAACAGGTTTGAAGCGTTGAGGAATTCACACATCAATGAGAATCCTTATCGACACGAGTATTTGGGTTGTCTGACAAGCAAAGATTTGAAACCTATTTAGGAGGTCTTAAACCATACCTCCGAAAAGAGTTAAAGTTACATGACATACCTAACGTAGAAGTAGAAAGACATAAAGAAAAAGCCGCAAAATGAAAATTGGAAGGAATAAAAACAAGAGGTGATAAGCATTATCGTCAAGAAAAAGAGACACAATGTAGGTACTGTGAAGATGCTTGGTCACCCATCCATCAATGTGACAAACCTCAATCATATGCCTATGAAATAGAAAATGTTATCTGTACATAACATCTTTGATAAAAAAACACAGAAAATAGGATGCATGCATGAGAACATACCTTAAATTGCAGAAGGAAATAACTCCAATATACACCAACACACCAACAATACACAAACACACCAGCAATACAGAATACACTAGAAATACACAATACAGTAGCAATAACAACAATGAAAAAGATCAAAATCACTTAACAATGAATTTGTAAAATGAAGATGAACCAAAATTGGGTGGTTCAAGCTAATCCTAAGAATTGGGTCTTTCAAGCTGATGCTAAACACCCTGCATTAAAACATGTAGTGAGTAAGCACTCCAAATTTCCAAGCATTGTGCCAAACTATGCCAACAACAAGCTGCAGTATTAAAATCTGGTTAATTACACAATCCGACTTCCAAAGGAAACACTGCTAGCCTGGCAATAATGCTTAAAAATATTGGCCAATAGCATTAGATACAAATGAGTAAGCACTCCAAATTTCCAAGCACTATGCCAAACTATGCCAACAACAAGCTGCGGCATTAAAATCTTGTTAATTACACAATCCGATTTCCAAGGGCAATGCCGCTAGCCCTTAAAAATATTAGCGAATAACATTAGAGACAAATGATATACAATACAATAATAAATAGTTAAAAAAACCTTTGGTATAATGAAATCATATGCAAAGTCAAACAAAAAATTATACAAAGTTAAACATTATTGAAAACAATAGTACCCTGGCCTATCAGCAGGGACTAATAACTAATGAATATAATCATGCTTAATTAACTAGTGAAAAGCAAGATGATTTAAGATAATAAAAAGAATAGCCTTATTTGTGAAAAGCAAGATGATTTACTTAAATAAATAAATGGTATGTTATTATTATAGACATTCGAGCCATGTTGCCTAGGATCAACTAAAGAGACCCTTTGGTGATCTTACAAGTAATGAATGGTCATTAACTACTTGCCTCCATATTAGACATGGACATGGACCTACACGACCCCTCGAATGAATGGGAAGTTTGTCAAGCCTGAGAATGTCTGCCTCTATACAAAGGATGAGTCGGTTTGGAGATTTCATGATTTTTTGGGGGCTGGAATTAAAGGGCAAGAATACAAAATTTCAAATTCAAATATCATGGAAAATGGTTAATTAATTCGGTTCTTGATATTTTAGATAAGTCCAGGGATCTATTAGTATCATTATATGTTTCTAATGGAAATCCTAATGGAAACCAACTACCATTGAAACGATTTAGCTTTTATCAAATGTTCAGTGCATCTGAATTATTTATATATTTCCCATGAAATAGGTATTAGTGTTTTAATTACATGTGAGGGATACCTATGCCATTTTTAAAAATGGGTGCATTATAAATCCGGTATAACCGTATCTGGTTGGACTCTTAATAGTCGAATCCGACTTTCATGTTTAATAGTAAAGTAATAATAATGTATTAGATGATTATAAAATTACAATAAGCTCTCATTATAGGGCTTGAGCAAGCATAGTGAAGGGTTACGCACTTTCACTAGTAACTTAATAATCTATTAATTTATAAATAATGATATTAATTAAATATTCACAACAATGCCTTCCCCCAAAAATTGATATCAATAGAATTGTATTTGTTTTGACAGGTGATATTGAATGATGAAAATATACATACACACACTTCGTTAAAAGACAATGTTAAGACCCCCAATGCAACCGACATGTATGATAGTCACATGGGCCAATCGTCATAAGGACACCTAGATATGGCGCTATGATTGGAACAGAGGAGGGAAGCGTGGCTCTCAATTCACGAGGGATTTAAATGCCCAGGGTGGCAAACATCAAGCCAACCACTCAAGAAGCTGGGATTTCTAATCACCGCTATGGTCTGCATAGTCGAAGGTCAATGGCGCCCAAGATGAATTCAATGCACAACCTTGATGCACACATGCTTGATGAGGGTTTAATGAATCTAAACATGAGCAATATGGAGCCCGTCGACCTCAAGGATATTGTCTTGATTATATTCCTGTTGTTGTTGGTCTTCTCCTCTATCAACCACGCAGTTAAACAACAAGCTAAAATGCGAGGGGAAAGAGGCAAACAAATTAGAGGCAACACTAGTTGGGGTAGAGCTAGGCAAAATGTTATCTTCGGGGAAACGTATTGCTACGCATCATAGGTCTCAATGTCAGTAAGATGCATGATTGACGACTAGGAGTCTCGCGTCGTCTCTAAGCACCTGGCTTTGTGGAGAAACAGTGGAAAAGTCAACCATTATTGGATGATCAAGAACATGATGGGGATGATAATGGAGGATCTCACAAATAAATGGAGTGGAGCAAGAGATATGGTGCAGGGCATAAGGACTTTCTTGAACCAAACTGACGAGGATTTGAACAACTCAGAAGCAAAATTTAGTTGTCAACACTACACCATTGCTCGCAATGGTGAAGATATGGTTGGTGGTGGGAATGTGGAAGAGCATGGCATGGGTGGTGAGACATTCGCAGTAGCAGAATGGTCCACGACCCCCAAGTAGGAGCACCAGGACAACACCCGGCTAACAAAGCAGTGATCACTAAACCCCAACATGTGAAACGGTTTCGTGACGAACCCAACAGTGATAGAGCCTCGGAGCCTATTTCGGAGCTGCAACTGACCATTCAGCGACACCACACACATGATGATGAATATGGACCATGTCCCAACGTGGAGGAAGCGTCGGAAGCAACAGATGGGGTAGCTATAACCTAGACTCCCCATGGCCATCCCTCGTTCACTCCGTGTCTTTCATTTATTTTGGATTTCTCTAATTTACATATGCTTTGTTTTTATCTCAATCAAGAGCCTTAATTACCTATTATGTAATATGTTGGTATGTGGTTAATTTTGGAAAAACTAAACATTAATTATAGTTTTTTTGAAAGACTTAGGAAGTGGCCAAATAGTCTTGCGACACGATAGCGTGATTTTAGTTCTATATCCTCTGTTTTCTTACCTTGTTAATATGAAATTTCGTACAACTCACAAATAAAAAAATTGTTTAAAAAGTTATATAACATGCATAATATGAAAAATGTAATTTCCTCGAAAAATAAAATAGCCAATGTCATTGCCAACCAAAATGAATGGATGTTAAACAAAACGTTCATATAATCCATATTGTTAAACAAACCAATTCTATTTTCAATGCATAAAGTGTTATTCTCTAATTCCATGGGAAACATATCAATAAAAAATTTATGTAAAAAATGAAGGTCGAGAGTTTACAGTGGTCCAATCTTTCAAACAAAGAACGAACAACTAGTTGGATGACCTGAACTGCTTATCACTCGCAAGTTGAACAAAAGGAACCAATTGAATGATCGCATCATGCTAAATAACCGGAACCTGCTCAACAACAACGAGAACCAGTTTAACGAACGCAAAGTCAAACTATAGGATGTTGTAATGAAATGAAGGATCGATCGTGCAAGGTGGAGGATCGATCATGCATAGACGAAATGAAGGATCGAACACACAAATGAAACAAAGGATCGACTGCAACTTTTCTGTCCAAATTGTTTTAAAAAATGAATAGCTTTTGGAATTTTCCATCTAGCAAGTGCCTCGGCACATCGGAGCATAGGTCAAGGGAACGATTAACTTTAATTTTCGGTTAATTAAGCATGATTATATTCATTAGTTATTAGTCCCTGCTGATAGGCCAGGGTACTATTGTTTTCAATAATGTTTAACTTTGTATTAATTTTTGTTTGACTTTGCATATGATTTCATTATACCAAAGTTTTTTTTAACTATTTATTATTGCATTGTATATCATTTGTCTCTAATGTTATTCGCTAATATTTTTAAGGGCTAGCAGCATTGCCCTTGGAAATTGGATTGTGTAATTAACAAGATTTTAATGTCACAGCTTGCTGTTGGCATAGTTTGGCACAATGCTTGGAAATTTGGAGTGCTTACTCATTTGTATCTAATGCTATTGGCCAATATTTTTAAGCATTATTGCCAGGCTAGCAATGTTTCCCTTGGAAGTCGGATTGTGTAATTAACCATATTTTAATGCTACAGCTTGTTGTTGGCATAGTTTGGCACAATGCTTGGAAATTTGGAGTGCTTACTCACTACATGTTTTAATGCAGGGTGGTTAGCATCAGCTTGAAAGGCCCAATTCTCAGGATTAGCTTGAACCACCCAATTTTGGTTCATCTTCGTTTTACAAATTCATTGTTAAGTGATTTTGATCTTTTACATTTTTAAGTGATTTTGATCTTTTTTATTGTTGTTATTGCTAGTGTATTGTGTATTGCCGGTGTGTTTGCGTATTGCCGGTGTGTTGACCATGTGTATTGGAGTTATTTCCTTCTACAATTTAAGGTATGTTCTCATGCATGCATCCTATTTTCTGTGTTTTTTTTATCATAGATGTTATGTACAGATAACATTTTCTATTTCATAGGCATATGATTGAGGTTTGTCGCATTGATGGATGGGTGACCAAGTATCTTCACAGTACCTACATTGTGTCTCTTTTTCTTGACGATAATGCTTATCACCTCTTGTTTTTATTCCTTCCAATTTTCATTTTGCGGCTTTTTCTTTATGTCTTTCTACTTCTACGTTAGGTATGTCATGTAACTTTAACTCTTTTCGGAGGTATGGTTTAAGACCTCCTAAATATGTTTCAAATCTTTGCTTGTCAGACAACCCAAATACTCGTGTCGATAAGGATTCTCATTGATGTGTGAATTCCTCAACGCTTCAAACCTGTTGTAATATGGTAAGTTTACTGAAAATTAATCTTCAATGACTCCTTGAAACCTATTAAAAAATCATTTTTGAACAAATTTCAGGTGTAGGAAAAATTGTCTCTCTTCCACCATAAGTACCAATTAAAGGTGTACCCTTCCATATGCATTGACGCATATTTCACCTTCTCCTTTTTAGATTGAATATTGTAAATGTCAAAGTATTCTTCCACTTTGTTTAGACAAGCAACGCATTGGTCTTCACTTCCATTGTATTTTGACAACTCTATTTTTTTCTTAGGTGGGTACACTATGTAAGGATGATATTGATTTCCTTTTGCCTTACGGTTTGATGGTGGCTCAAAACTATTGGACGATGCAAGTGACATATTTGAACTACTTCGTTGTTGGTGGTAATTTTTAGCCTTTTTATTCTCTACTATTTTACTGATAGCGCCTATTTGTTTTTTTAATCATGCCACCATATCTTGTAGTACTTTTGTTTCTATCTCTTGCTTAAGCCTCACAGTGTTAATCTTTATTTCTTTTTACAATTATTCTCGATTCTTGGCAAGTGCTTCCCGTGTGTAAACATGAAATGAGGCATCTAGCATGTCTAGACTGCTGACTTGGTCTATCTTAGGAATTAGTCTTTATAACACCTCCATTAATGTATTATGGTTCTACGTCATGGTGCTCAAGTTTTTTGTTATGGTGTTTATGCTTTGAGTCATCATACTCATTTTTCCATCCAAGTATTTTTGTTTTTTGTTCACAATGTTAGAATTTTCATTCATCCTTCTTTCTACTGCTAGAACAACTTTGTCTTTGATTTCTTTTTTAAGCACAGTATTGTTATTTTTCATCTCTTCCTTCAATCTTTTTTGGTTAGTGGCGAGGGACTTGATGTCCTTCTCCATTTTTTTGATTTGCTCTTTTTGTTCCGCCATTGTCTTGGACCTTGTATGTGGAGGAGTGTACTTCGATGCTATTTTGTCTTCTGAGAGGTGGATTTTTTTTAATAATAATAAATATTAATTAATTAATTAACATTAATTTTTTTTTCTAAACTATATAATATTGGTAGTATATAGTTTTTTTTAAAACAAATATTTTAATAATAATATATAATATTTAATTTTTAATATTTGATTTTTATTAAATAAATATATTATATTATAATATATTTTAATCAATATATTATATTAGAATATATTGTTTTGTTTTTTTTGTTGCAGGTCATGGAGGTGGAGGCAAAGCGACGACGTGTGAGGATGGAGAGTGTTGTGGGGAGCATAGGAGGGAGGGTTGATGCAGTGACGGTTGACACGAAGCGTGCAGCCAGAGAGGGAGCACGCAGATTGAAAAATACGAGAGAAGGAGAAGATGAAGAAGATTGGGAGGGGGATCGTGTGACAGTGAGGACACATGTGGGTGTGGAGCAGGGAGCGTGAGATGTAGGACGAAGATGATGAGGATAGAAGAGCTCGAAAATGGCGATTGGGGCGTGGAGATGAGTTGTTCGGTGATGAGGAGGAACGGTGTGCAACAGAAGAGTGAGGGTGCTAAGAAGAGTGAGGGTGCTAAGAAGAGTGAGGAGCTGAGAAGAGTGAGGACGTTGATCGGGAGGGGGACGATGAGAAGAGTGAGTAGTGGAGAGAAAGAAGGGTGGTGAAAAAACAACGTGGAATGGGATAGGGAGGATGAGCCGAATATGAGCTCAAGCTGAAGGAGTGAATCCGCTCTGATACCACTTTGTACAATTGTATCTGCTTGGACTCTTAATAGTTGAATATGACTTTCATGTTTAATAGTAAAATAAGACTAATGTATTAGATGATTATAAAATTACAATAAGATTTCCATTATAGGGCTTGAGAAAGCATAGTGAAGGATTACGCGCTTTCCCTTAATAACCTAATAATCTATTAATTTATAAATAATAATATTAATTAAATATTCACAACAAGATATAAAAGTCTAGCATTATGTTGTTTGATCCAATGTACTCTTGAGTGAATTATTCAACCAAGGTTTATATTTTTATCTTTTTATTTCATTAATTTAATTAGGTGAGTTAATTCATGAATGTGAAATTCATATTTTTGGGTTGTTTTATTTGATATGCTCTATGTAGTGAACATATATAATATACTAAAGACAATATCATTCTATTTGTTTTGACAAGTGATATATTGAAGGTGATATTGAATGATGAAAATATAAATACACACACTTTATTAAAAGCCTATGTTAAGACCCCTGATGCAGGCGACATGTATGATAGTCACATGGGTCAATCGTCACAAGGACACCTGGAGATTGCGCTATGATCGGAGCAGAGGGAGGGACACGTGGGTCACAATTAACAAGGGATTTAAATGCCGAGGGTGGCGAGAATCAAGCCAACTACTTAGGAAGCTGGGATTTCTAATCACCACTATGGTCTGCAGAGTCAAAGGTCAATCGCGCCCAAGATGAATTCAGTGCACAACCATCACCCACACTTGCCTGATGAGGGTTTTATGAATCTAACCATGAGCAATATGGATCCCGTCGACCTCAAGGATATCAGCCCAATTATCTTCCTGGTGTTGTTGGTCTTCTCCTCTATCAACCAGGCAGTTAAACAATGAGCGAAAAATGCCAAGGGAAAGAGGCAAACCAAGCAGAGGCAACACTAGTCAGGGCAGAGCTAGGAGGAAGGTTAACTTGGGGTAAACGGATGGCTACGCATCATAGGTCTCAATGTCGGTAAGATGCATGATTGACAACTAAGAGTCTTGCGTCGTCTCTAAGCACCTGGCTTTGTGGAGAATCAGTGGAAAATTCAACCATTATTGGATGATCAAGAACATGATGGGGATGCTAATGGAGGATCTCACAAATAAATGGAGTGGAGCAAGAGATATGGTGCAAGGCATAAGGACTTTCCAGAACCAAAACGACGAGGATTTGAACAACTCGAAAGAAAAATTCAGTTGTTAGCACTACACCATTGCTTGCAATGGCAAAGATATGGTTAGTGGAGGGAACATGGAGGAGCATGGCATGGGTGGTGAGATGTCCGCAGCAGCATAAAGGTCCATGGCTCCCAAGTAGGAGCACTAGGACAACACCCGACTAACATTGCTGGTGACCACTAGACCCCAACATGTGAAAGGGTTTCGTGATGAACCCAAGAGTGATATAGCCTCGCAGCCTCTTTCGGAGCTGCAACTAACAAGTCAGCCACACCACATGCATGATGATGAATATGGAACATGTCCCAACTTAGAGGAAGCGTTAGAAGCAACAAATGGGGAAGCTATACCTAGACTACCCATGGCCATCCCTCGTTCACTCTTTGTCTTTCAGTTTTTTTGGATTTCTCTAACCTACATATGCTTTGTTTTTACGTTAATTGAAAGTATTAATTACCTATTATGTAATATATTGGTCACGTGGTTAATTTTGGAAAAACTGAATATGGATTCTTTTTTAAAGACTTAGGAAGTGAGCAAATAGTCTCATGACCCCGTAGCATGATTTTAGTACTATATCCTCTATTTTCTCACCTTGTTAATATGAAATTTCGTGCAACTAACAAATAAAAAAATTGTTTCAAAGGAAATTAGTTCTGAAAATGTTTTGAAGCGTTTTTTTAAAGATCAAAAGTAGTTACATAAATACACAGTTATTCATTATCTACACTATCTGATAAATTCTTGAGACCATTGATGAAAGAAACATTCAATAGCTTTTTTGAATTTTTTTACCTATTTTGCATACATTGGTACTGTTCCGTTACAGGTGCATAGATTATTAGAGATTTGAATCCTAACTATACAAAGAGTGCCTTTATCCTAAATCCCAACTTATGTATATTGAGATATTCCAAAACACGCTCATATTAAAAGCACCAAAATAATTTACATGTATATTATTTTTTAAAACAAAATTGCTTACCTAAACCCATTTATTCATGGCCTCAATTATTGGATAAAGTCCGGTAAAAATGTTAAAAAGAACAAAAGAACCATTAGCATCGATTCTAATTTATTTTACTTATTTATAGCATAGAAGAAGATTTTAAAAGTAGATAACCTTTGATAACTTTGTGGATTTTTTAATCTTCTAAATTTACTTAGACATTTTTATATTTAGAATGGTTTAGTGCGGATTATTGCGTGTTCTTGAGCTAGGTGGAATAATAATTCAAAAGTTAGAATATATTTGAGATTGGAATAATAATTTTTAAGTTAAATTTATAATGAGAAAGGATAATATTTTATTGTTATGATTGTAAAAGAGTAAGTTAAATTCTAGATAATTTGCATTTGGTTTTTGGTTAATTTTTTTGGATTAAAATTAAGGGGAAATTGTTGAAAGGATAGTTTTGGGTTGTTAAAATTGCAATAGTTTTGGGTTGTTGAAGTTTCATAATCAAAGTGTTACAAGAGTAATTGAGATTTCAGTTTCAGCTATTTCTCTATCACCATTAGCTCACTACCATTATTAATTAAGTATGATATTTGATAGCTTGATCGTGATATGAAGTAATAGTTGTAAAAAACACTAAAACTTTTAACTCTATAATACTTTTGGAAAAAATATGTGGGAATAAGTTGATTGTTATCCATCGTTTCTATTGGCATAAAAAGAATTAAGTGTAGCTCATTTAAATGAAATTGGTTGTGATTTGTGTAAAGGAAAGATTGTTTTAATCCATTCAACTTTTTTTTCAAAGAGAATTTTTTTATATATAGAATGTTTAAATTTAAAAGAGAATTTTTTTTTATTGAAAATTATTATTTGCCTCTTTTACTTAAATTATGTGAATATATTTCATCTCATGGAAATAGTGTCAAGGTGGAGATTGAACTTTAATCCTTTGTTGTTTGAATAAAACATTCTTATATGAATCAAACCTTGAATTTTTTAATGCTTTGTTAAATACTAGGATATTTTTTAAGAAATCACTTAGAAATGACATCTCTCTCTCAAAAAAAAAAAAAAATGGTTCTATTTCAGTTGAAAAAATGACATAAGAATCACCTTAAAAAAATTGAGTTCTTGTTACTTAACTAAATGTGTGTTTTTTATATTATTTGAAGGAGGAATTGAAACTCTTAGGATTTTTTTATTATTAAGGGAGCCACGATGGTCTTGTATAACTTGTAGAATGTAAAAGATAGTTTGATTGGGTTTTTGTGTTATGGATATATAGTTATCTGGATTCAATGTTTTGGACATAAACTTGTTACAAGTTTATAAGAGGGAAATAACACTCCTTCACATTTGGGTGGAGATTAAGCTTAATTTCAAATCTAAAATTGTTTTTTTGTGATATGATAAAAATTTGTAATTCAATAAAGAAGATGGAGAAGTTTATTGCTTTTATAGGTAAATGATTTATAAATTTCAGAAGTTCATTGCTTTCATAAGTTTGTTTGATAGGTATACATGTGCATTTATATTAAGAATATTATAAGAAACCAGAGGTAATTAAGTTCAATTAAGTTTAATGACTAAAAAACATAAATGATATTATAGATAAAAAGTTTGCTAAAATGTAATGATCACAATTAACTACTATTATTATTACTATTACTATTACTATTATTATTATTATTATTATTATTTCTCTCTCTCTATAGCCTTGAAAAGAGACTTGCACATTGTTATTTTTTAATTGAAAAACTTTTAAAACTATCCATATAATATATTAATTTCTCAAACATTAAATATATTAGATATTAATTTCTCAAACATTACTTGTCAATGATGCAATCAAGTTAGACAAGGGAATTATAGTGTAAAATAGGGACTCCACAAAAAGATGGCTGCCTTAGAAAGTTCAATTTGGTAAGGTTTGATTCCATTTAGATTGCAATTGTTTGAAGTTAAAATGTTGTTTGGTGATAAATTGGGCATGTCTTCCATTTGGCATCGTCACCCACTCCAATGCACAACATGTCTTTAATCATTAATCGTAAGTGAGGGAGCCATTGCACTCACGCATGACTTTCTCTTCTCATTTCTTCCATATGTGCTCACTTCAAGCCTTATAGCCCTTGGTTTGGATTTGTGTAATGTTAGTGGGATTTTTCTAAAAATAATTTTTTTTCTTATTGAGGTGATGCCTCCCACAATGAAGGATCACAAGGTGATCCCTTCCATCTTGAAACTGAAATAGATACCACATTTGCTTCTCATTTCTGGCCTTTTAAAAATGTTGCACTTGCTCTACTTACTATAGAATTTATGTTAATTCAGTAATTTCACATAATGTCGTCCTCATGAATTTCACAATGAGGCTTCGAAGAGGTCATATTAGCATTTAATATGACAACGATATTTGTGTACAACTCTTGAAACGTAAAAAAAAATTAAAAAATATTTTCTTAGTTGGTGAAAGCCAATTGTTCAATTTCTCTTTAAATTACATATTTGTTACAAAATAATAGTATAAGATAGATTCTTTCATTTCAAACAATATATATATAGAAAGAGCTTCAAAGTAAACCAAATACATATGTAACTTACTCAAATTCTATGTAACTTTACAAAAATACATACAAATTTGCACATTATTATTTGTATTCTATACCATGAATCAACGTGTTTTTTTCCATTATATATGTTTTCACTCTTTCATAATTAAATAAAAAATATTATATAACTTTTTAATTGAAAACAAAAATACATAAAAATTTACACATTATTATTTATATTCTATGCCATGAATCAACTTACTGAATCATGATTTTGAAAAGTAATTTCCTTCATTTTAGACATACAGAAAAAAAAATTGGTGTTTCATTTCCCCCGTTTTGGTGTATGCTAGTATAACATGCAGTTTAACGAACCCAAAGTCAAACAGAAAGGATGTTGTAATCAATTAATGAAGGATCAATCGTGCAGGGTCGAGGATCGATCACGCACAGACGAAATGAAGGATCGACCACACAGATGAAACAAAGGCTCGACTGCAACTTTTCTGTCCAAATTGTTTTAAAAAATGAATAGCTTTTGGAATTTTCCGTCTAGCAAGTGCCTAGGCACATCGGAGCATAGGTCAAGGGCACGGTTATCTTTAATTTTCGGTTAATTAAGCATGATTATATTCATTAGTCATTATTTAGGTAAACAATCTAGGATTCAAAGTTATTATTTAGGCTAAACAATGTATGATTCAAGGTAGATCCTAGAGTAGAGTATATTTCACAATGTACAGTTTTAATAGCATCATAATACATAATATTGAGGTGTTCTACAGATGTTGTCATATAACTTAAAGATAATGTAATATGTAAAGCTATGTAAAATTACAAAAATATAAAATAATTAAATTTTTAATTGTTGAATTATAAAATTGAAAATTAGAATAAAAAATTAACTGTCAATCTATGCTAATAATAACAACCATTGTATTACATTTCATTAATTATACAAATCATACATCTCATACCTTATGAGCTTGAAACGTGATGAAACATAGTTATGGAGTAAAATCATTAATATGGAGGTCTTTTTTTATTTTTTAATCATGTAAGGTATGAGCTTGAAGCAAAATGAAACCTAGTTATGGAGTAAGATCATTAATATGGAGGTCTATTTTTTTATTTCTTTTTATCATGTACTTATTATAGAGATTTTGATATTTTTATCATGTACTTATTATTATAGTTTTTTTTATCAATTTGTAATTTCTAATGAGATTTTTTGATCAATTTCTAATTTCTAATGAGATTTTTTGATCAATTTCTAATTTCTAATGAGAATTAGAATGAGTAAATGTATTTGAAGGTTTAAATGTATTAACGACAAAAATGGAAAGAGTCATTACTGCGAAGCTATGACAATATTTTGATGACAAAGTAAACATTAAAAAGAAAAAAAAAAATTGTTGACAGCAGTATCAGCGACGATTGTCAATTAGCTTTTGGTTTCTCGTCTTTTCGCAAAAGAATTCCGTGTACAACTGAGCTAAGGCTGTTGGATTAATCCCAAGCAGGGTTGGAATTTCAAATGGCTGACACCCAAATTGCCGATAACAATCAAAATCCGAAACATTTTATGTATTCTAAGCCAGATTTTGACGGTCTTCGTAAAATCTTAGCTGTATTTGACGGGTAAATTGACCCATGGCAGGCATTTACCCGTCAAATTCCATCCCTGATCCCAAGTGCACCATGAAATGGCTTGACATCATGAACACAATCTTCTGAGGGAACAAAGCAATATTCCTGAAAGAAACCTCATATTCATATTCGTATTCGTAGTGAAGCAGAATATGTATTCACTACTCAATTCTGAATTTTATTTAAACTTTTTAAAATTTAGTATTCCCCAACACAATCTTCGGAGAGGACAAAACAATATTCCGTTCGGTTCATCCAACGGACCAACAGCGTCCGTTGGATGGACCGAATCGTACATGTTTGTATCATATTCGTTGTACTCACTACTTCTCAATTCTGGATCTTATTTAAACTTTTTAGAATGAGTGTTTAGGGCTTAGGGCTTACGATGAATGGCAGCAGTATCCACCACGAATTTCTATTATCTTTTCGCAAAATGACGGTTGGAGTAATCCAAAGTGCAACTTAAACAGGTGAACAATATTCCTGAAATGCTGTTTGACGTGGTAATGGCATCTTCTGAGTTTATGGCATGAGAATATGTACGCACTAGTATTAATCGTTCCCTTGATTTACATCGTGGATTTGCTTCCTAGCCTGGAGCCAATCAGCGCGGCATATCCTTTCAATGCCTACATTTATTTCAACAGTTTCGAATCTAAAGTTTAGAGTTTAAGTGAATACGATTAAATGAATATGTTTTTTAAAATAATGCAGTACAGATATAGATTGCATTCTTAATATTTCTATACACATTTAAGATGCATATGCTGCAATGAATTCTCTGTAGTTTAATAATAATCAATTATCCACAAAAGTATTAAAACCTTCCCAACGCAGTACTGGGGTTTCATAGTAAGTGTTGGACATCTCTTTAAGACAGCACAGAGCAGTACTAGGGTTTCATAGTAAGAGATTTCTTGTTTTATGTTATTTCAATAGAAAAGCATATACAAAAACTAAAGTTGTTGAGACCAGGAACCGCGATGAATGCCAATTAGCTTTTGGTTGCTTGTCTTTTAGTGAAAGCTCTCCCTGCACCATTGAATTGAATCTCAAATACTCTCAACAAAAATAGTACATTGCATGATTGCGTACCTTTAACTTTATTCATACAACTTGAACTCAATATATGACTCACAAGGTATCCACTCGAGTTCCAATATAGTACTTTGTCAGAAGGAAGTACCTCCAAAATGTCACCATTCAATATGAATATGATCTATAGATTCCTATCACAAAGTGATACCTTTAGTATCCATTTGACAGGCTCCCCTCCTTAGGGAAACTCTGTCCAGTAAATAAGGATTGCTCCTTTAGTATTGTTTTATTTACACTAACATTCATTCATTTAAAAGTACACACAATATTTGTTTTGGGTATTCTTTTCTTTGTTAATAGTACAATATATTTTTCTTCTTTTCCCTCTTTTTTATTCCTTCATTTAATTAAAACCATAAATAAGACCCTTTTTCTCCTTCATTTAGTTAAAACCATAAATATCACTACAAATAAAACCCTTTCCCCTCTTTCATTTAGTTAAAATTATAAATAACACCCTTTCCCTCCCTTCATTTAGTTAAAATCATAAATAACACTACATAGGGAAAATGTTATCCTTGACTTTTTTACTAATATTGTAAAGTCTTTTCTTAAGTATTTACCTAAATAAATTATTATAATGCATAAAAAGGCCTTAATAGTTATCCACCAATGCGCTCAATCATTTTACATATCTTTTAATACTAAGCTTATTAATAACCACCTTCTCCATTATACAAACATAGAAATTACATGCACAAGAGATATTATTATTTATAACTATTTTATTCCTAATAAATTGTATTCACACCAAAGTGATTTAATGGTCTAAAGGATTCTCATATAGAACTAACTTATCTCAAAATTTATAAAGCTATGCTCAAAAACCTTCTTTTTCCATTAGCTATGTTGGAATCCATTGAAATATCACAATCATAGTGTTGGAATCCATGGAAACATCAATCAACTAAGTTTTGGAGATTTTTAAGGATTTGTGGTGATTTTGAGAGGCTCAAACTCCCTAGGGAAAAGTTCTCGCATGGATGAAATCTTGACTATGGTGAACCTTAATTACCCTAAAATATTTTTCTAGATTTCATTTAGAAAGCTATCAAAAAATTGGTGTTGTGTGAATTCCCTTCCACCCATGCTCTTTTCATGTACCACCGAGATCAATAATCCTCTACCTCTACGAGATGTAGGTGATTAAGTTGTTTTTCATCACATCTATTCCAAAAATTTTCATAGGATGTCATTTAGAATGGTCAAAGAATGGATTCTTCTCCAAATGCTAGTATGTTAGTGGGCATAGTCTCTATGTAATTAATTGGAATTTCTTCATTGACTATTAGATGCATCTTGATTTTGATCCTCATTGTAATCAAAGATAGCAATGAAGTACATCATGTATGAGAAGCGGGTAATAAAAACTAATTTGAGGAGGAATGATTTACATCCCAATCAATTGAAGTTATTTCACTAATACTATGGAATTTATTAGATAAAGTTTCGTATGCCATCCATAATTCTTGCATATATATTTATCATACACATGTAATCGTTATATATCCATTGGGGTAAATGTTTTTGCAAAAGCACATTATTATTTATGCTAGAAACCCCATCTTCTTAATATATCCTCCAACACTATATAGAAACCTATGAAGGTACCTTGTACGAAATGTCAATTTTGAATGGATACTATATGGGAAAGGGTAAGATGTTGGCATTTGATATGAAACAACTACACATTAACAAATATGGAAATGAGCATAGATCAATAGAGACTGGTGAGTTTGTATTATGGAAGATCATTCTTGATAGCAGTGTGTAGATGTCATTGTTTGAGATAACAAATTACATATATCAAAAAATGTAACTTTGGTTGGGAGACCATTAGAGCAAATTCGAGGTCTAACATGGGCCTGTCACCTCATAAAAAAAAAAGAGCCAACCATAATTTCTTGATGAGTTGGATTTCAAGAACCAATAGAATTTCAACAAAAAATGTCAACCATAATGGTTGACTTGACAAATTTTTCATAAAAAAACTATTTTTCTCTTCGTATTTTCAACATATCTCCATGTGGGTTTATTCAAATTTCGAGCGAGAGCCCTAGTTTGATGCGGAAAATTTTGCACCCAAAGAATACTCACAATGCATACTTTTGATGGACTCAATCCTGCAAAAAAATAAGAAATACATTTAAAAAAATGTGTTACTTTTAAGTAACACATTTTTCCATGGAGTGAGGCCCATCAAATTTATGTAGTGTGCGTACTCATTGGATGAAGAATTTAATCCCACATCCATCTAGTGCTCCCGCATCAAATTTGAGTGGAACCACAAATAGATGTGTTGAAAATATGAAGAAAAAGTAGTTTTTCCTCTATTCCTCCAAAATTCATAAATATTATGTTATTATTTTCCTTAGGAGGCTCATTTTAAACCATGGATAATATTAGGGGCTATATGTATAGATGTTGGGTTATATTAAGGGGGTTACAAAAATTTAGTGGGTTATTGTCTTATAAGGAAAGGTTTTTTTTTTCAATTAAAATATATTCAACCAATATTTATTTGAAAATAAATAAATCCAAAATGAATAGCCTCTTGTATATTAATGAGGAAAAAATATTTGCGCGCTAGAATAATATCCCTCCAATCTATCTTTCACCTCCAATTTCTAGAGAAAATAAAGTGAAATCACTTCTTCACCGCCAATTTTCACTAATGGAGGTTCCTAGGGTTATTTATCCCTCCATTTTCCTTATAATTCACGCATATGGTTGGATTCTCTTGTATTTTTTTGTCAATTTCATGTGATACCTTTTTTGATCTCTTGATTTCCAATATTGGAGGGAAAATCAGGCACTATTTTGTTCCATATAAAGGCTATAGTGATTCATTGTTCACCCACATCAGATTGTGCTTATATGATGAATGTTTTGGTTTATGATATTCCACTTTTCATTTTTAGTTTTATCGACGTTTTAATCTTGGCGTAACATCTCCATTGTTGAAAGCTCAGGTCTTGAAGTGACATGTTGCACATGCAATTTATCCATTAGAGGAAATTTGGGGTCTAAAATGGGCCTTATAAGAAAACGTGCCAAAATAAGTTTTTGTGAGTTGGAATTCAAGAACCAATAGAATTTCAATAAAATAAGTCAACCATAATGGTTGAATTGACATATTTGTCATTAAAAAAAACTACTTTTTTGTTTGTATTTTCGACATATCTCATTGTGTTTTTACTCAAATTTCGATCGGGAGAGCTCGTTTTTTTCAGGTATTTCTTGTTTTTGGGGTAGCGAGGTCCGTCAAAAGTATGCAGTGTGGGTACTCGTTGGATGCGGAATCAAATTCTGCATCCAACGAGCTCTCCCGATCGAAATTTGAGTAAAAACACAGGGAGATATGTCAAAAATATGAACACAAAAAGTAGTTTTTTTTTCTTTCTTCCTCCAAAATTAATCAATATTATTTTATTATTTTAACTATTATTTTATTATTTTTCTTAGGAGGCCCATTTTAGACCCCAAAATTCCTCTAATGCAGAGAACACAAACTCACATCATGTTTTTTATCCAATAATTAATGTGGTGTGCTTTTTATTCTTTTTATCATGGATGTTTTTTTACGCATGTTGAATTCTAGGGAACTCTTGATTCTTAGGGGTCATTCATTGTTATTAGGGTTTTATTCTATTCTATGAGTATTTGTTTCATGAAAGTGATATTGATCTCAAAACATATGATTTAATTTATGCCTTGTCATGTTTAAACTATCGACTCACATTTGTATGTTGTTAGTGGAAGCTACTCTTGATGGATAAATGCCAAATGGTTTTTATATATTCAAACTAAATTTGATCTAGTTGTTTAAAATGTGCTTTTATTAGGATCTTCCTCTGCAATTATTATTGGATCAAAGGTGTTAATGAGAGTGTATGTGTTCATATTTTATTATTGTTGATGTTCAGGGCGTTTTTAATATAAATGAATGCACAATGATTATAACAACGATAATAGAATGGTCATTATTTTGGCTATCTTCTTTTAGAGTTGTCCAAATCTTACTCGTAGATTCTTTTATTTGTATTGAGAAGTTCGTGACTAGTGGATTTTTCATTCAGATTGCCAATTTAATTAGTTTTAATTGTGACGTAAATTTGTTGAGTTTGATACTTGTTTTATGATATTTTGTTTTATGTAAGGATCATTCCGAAGTAAAATGTTTTTTGGTGATTTGTTTTCATGTGTAATTGCTATCATCATACATAAATGGATCTAGTTACGTATGATAAATATATGGTATAGTTGGAACAAGATACGTTAATTCTATAATGATTATATATAATATGTATAGGGAATATTTGACCTTATATTTAGACATTATGTTATTTGATATCCCCTCTTTTGCATTCAATGAGGGTGTTAAAACAATTTTACCGCATTTTGTATGTTTTCAAAAATTTTAAGGACATGGATACAATTGAACCTCCTCAATTTATTTTAGAAAAAGTAGTCTTTAACACAATAGTTATAATGATATGCATGATGATACATGAATGTTTTTTCTATTCTTGTTAGTGTATGTTCCTATTTCTAATCAACTTTGCGACTTTCTAACTAACTCTAAAGATTATAAATCAAATCACATAATTATAGTTTGATTGTCAACAAAAGAAAGGAAAAAGTGGCATTTGTATCTATAAACATATAACCAACTTATTTTTTTCTTAGAGGGTAGCTTGAAAATGTGAGATTTGGAAAATAAAATAATTGGGAATTCATACACTATATTAAGGTCGTGGGTCTTGATAATACTCCACATTGTAATACTGGTTCATGGGTGCCGTAATCACTCCACAATGTAATTTGTTAAAGTCTATCAATTTTTAGGTATGTAAAGATTTGGGTCCCAATATGTCCATTGGACCATTAAGGGACGAGATAAAAAGTGGAATCCTCACTTGCTATGAATATAGTTAATGTAGTTGTGTTTCACCAATGCTTCCAGTTGTGAGTGACCCAATATGACTTATGAAATGTATAAATAAATCCATCCTCTCCTTATTCATGCATTTGTTCATTTGAGGGTATAGGAGTCAAGAGAGTTGAGTTATGTTATGTTAAATATGTGAACTATTGATCTATAGGAAAATATGAAAGATGTGGGAAGGGAATTATACAGTGGAATAATCAAAGAGAATGTACACTGAATAAGAAATTCATGCCACGAATTTCATATAAATCAGACAAGAATTGCTCAGATAATCACAACATTAATCTTCATTCATTCATCAATAATACAATGATTATACAATAAATAGAGTTTGAATGCCATGTACAAGATTCAAATCTACCATCTCAAGCCGACTGAATAGCTAACTAAGTGTGTCTATATAACTGCTGGAACTCACTATTCTAACTCCAGATGTCTAAATCAATCTACAATCAGTTAAGTGATGAGGTAGGCGGGAAAAAGATGACACTCTCCCTTCATGCATGCAAAATTGAAGCTAGGATAAATAATTGTAATTGGAGGTTTACTCAGCATAATTGTTTACCTACAATAACCAATTGATGGAGGGTGCTGGTGGCACTCATAGTGTGATCCTATAATGTAGTGATTTCTCTTAGAGGCACATCAACTCATGCATGCACATGTAGTAAGTGGCAGATAACCTCTAGGTGTGTCTCCCACACTCTAGTACAATAATAATAACTCCCTAAGTTAGGAAAAATGACCATTTAGACTATATTGGACAAAGGAGAATTAATTAATCCTAACACCCCCCTTAAACCTCACTTTGGACAACATGGGCCCTGGAAAATAGGCCAAAAGTCAACCATATAATATAAATGACTTAAATACTGCTTAATAAAGTAAGGAAAATGTGTAAAACCTCATGGGAACCCCGCCCCGCCTAAAAATAAGCAGGAATTAGGAAACAAGCTATATTATTTAAGTGAAACATTTTCTCTTTGAGAAAAAACTTGTGAAAAAATTGTTGCCATGCAGAATCATGGTTCTCTTGTGCATCAACATCCTAGTACTATGCATTTGAACCTTTCCATATTCTTATGATATGTTGAATTTTTATTTTTTCTCTTCTTTCCGGAGGAGGAATGG
Organism: Pseudotsuga menziesii; assembly: GCA_001517045.1. Classification (NCBI taxonomy): domain Eukaryota; kingdom Viridiplantae; phylum Streptophyta; class Pinopsida; order Pinales; family Pinaceae; genus Pseudotsuga; species Pseudotsuga menziesii. Next base: position 254,237 of record LPNX010513428.1, on the reverse strand, counting down.
AATGATCCATTTTGTTCATCAATGGGCCAAATTCTGGATCAATCTTCATCATCAAGTAGCATCTCTCAAGAAGTTTGTTTCTCCACTCTGTAGGTAGAAAAGTTGTGTGAGAGTGCAACATGTTCATTCTAATACTGGGACCTCGTTCGTTCTCTATGATCTAGATCCCCAACAACATTCCCAGCTGCTTCAATGAGCTTTTCAACCCATTTAGACTTCCGATTTGGAATAGGAGTTGGATCTATATCTAGATCGTATTAAGGTACAATATCAATATCAAGATCATGCTGATCTTGTTCCTCATATTCTGAAACTGAAATATTAGACAACATATCATTATCTACAAATGGAGATGAAAGAGATTTTTTACCTTCCCTTTCAAATGGCTATTGAGATTGTAGTAGAGATGAGTATGGAAGAAAGTGTGAGAATTCATATGCCTTGGAGGCATAGTTTGCAACACCATTTGCTATAATCTTCCCATTTGATATATATGATATCTCCACTGAGTCGGGACCAAATACAACTTACTTTGGCGGGTTAGTATGTGTCATTTGATAAAAAGATACCAAATTTGTTGCAAGAGAGGGAACATAGAGTACATTATTGAACTCTTCATGCTGTATTTTAATCAAACCTATCCCAACAGCTAGGATCTGTGAATTATCCACCATATGAATTCTAGGTCCTCCTGAGAGATCCAGAGTAGTGAAGGATTATTTGGAGGCAACCATGTGGTTGGATGCTCCTGAATCAATCAGATAGGCCTTTGAATGAGTGAAGCTTGCTTTCAAATCATGGCACCTCTCATATTCTTCAGTCTTCTCTCGAGGTTCAAACATCTATGCACCTTGATGAAGGGAAATATTTTTATGTTCAAGGACTTTTGTCAACTGCTCAATGGTCTTGTTCATGCATTTCCTCACTCAATTAAATCCTCTCATACAGTAGGGACACAATCTTCTCGAATTTCTTCTTTTTCTTGGAACCTGAGGCTCCATCAGAAGATCTATGCATTAGAGGAAATTTCAAATCAAAATGGGCCTCCTAAGGAAAATTAATAAAATAATAGTTAAAATAATAAAATAATAAAATAATATTTATTAATTTTGGGGGAAGAAAAGAAAAAACTACTTTTTTGTTCGTATTTTCGACATATCTCCCTATGGTTTTGCTCAAAGTTCGATTGACAGATCTTGTTGGACGTGGAATTAAATTATGCATCCAACGAGTCCCCACTCGGCATACTTTTGGCATGCCCCACTACCCCAAAAACAAGAAATACTTGAAAAAACATGATGATGATGTCATCATCACATTTTTTCAGGTATTTCTTGTTTTTGGGGTAGCAGGGCCCGTCAAAAGTATGCCGAGTGGGTACTCAATGGATGCAGAGCAGAATTTAATTTTACATTTAATGAGCTCTCCCGATCGAATTTTGAGTAGAAACACAGGGAGATATGTCAAAAATACGAACAAAAAAATTAGTTTTTTTTACGATACCTATCCCCAATTTTATATTAAAAATTGTTTAAGAGGTGCTCCCTTTTTGAATTTTAAATCATTTTGATTGGATAATACATGATGACATGGAATTTGTATTATTTATGGAAGGCCCATTTTAAATTGAAATTTCCTCTAATGATTCTCTGTTGGCTTCGAATGAGTGTTTTTTGTCTTCTTTCCTTTGTGCATCCCTATTTCTTGCACATTGTTTGAGTCTCCTAAAAAGAGTGCTTGAGTCTTGCAGGTCTAAAACACTCCCATTTGAACTAATTTATCTTTCTCTTGTATCAAGGACTCAAAAAAAGCATCTAGAGAAGGCATCTTCTAATTAGGAATAGAAGTTCTTATGAAATGGAACGTAGAGACAAAGACTGTGTACTATGAGCCAATATTCCTTAGCACTAACAACACAAGCTTCTCATCTTTCCACTCTAATCAGCATTGTTTGTTTTGCATTACTAGTGACTTGTAGTTTGTAAAGAATTGCTGGATAGTTTTGAAACTGTTGGGTTGTAGTGTAAGGAGCTCATTCTCCAAAATATTCCCTTGAAGCTCATCTTGTTTTCCAAACAAATATTCAAGATTATCCCAAGATTCCTTTGGAGTTCTTAGTACTTAAAGGTGGAACAAAAGATCATGGGAGGTATGAGTGCACATGAAGCCGAAGGCTTCATCAAGCCAATTCAAAAACTTGTTCTTCTCAACATACTGTTGGGGCTCGGATTCTCTTCCCATTGTCATCCTAAAAATACAAATATTGAGGAAGGATACCTACATATCTTCCATCCAATCATTATAATTGAATGGTGTAAGGATTCTAGGTATGAGAGATAAATAATTTTCCATGTTTGTGTATGTTGATAGTCAATTGCCCAAGAATCTATACAGATACCTGCAAAGAAAACTACAAAAATAATTCAATTCGCAATCATATGTGAGTTAAAGACTTTTGACCTCGACATGTGCAATTTCTCAGAGTCTGTCACTCCAGGATAGACTTCCCTAGAAAGAATCTAGAGGGAGCAATGCTATGATTCCAAGATTTATGTCGAAACATAGTTGGTTCTAGTGCACAATGGAGATCAGAATAGACGAATTGCTATCCTGAACAAGGCTCTGATACCATGTTAAATTTGTGAATCATTGATCTACAGGAAAATATGAAAGTTGTGGGAAGGGAACTATGCAGTGGAATAATGAAAGAGAATTTACACTTAACAGGAAATTCATGTCATAAATTTCAGATAAATCGAAAAAGAATTGCTTAGATAATCACAACATTAATCTTCATTCATTCATCAATAATACAATGATTACACTATAAATATAATTCAAATTCCATGGATAGGCTTAAAATCTACCAGCTCAAGATGACTGAATAGCTAACTCAGTGTGTCTAAATCACTGTTGTAACTCGCTAGTCTAACTCTGGATGTCTAAATCAATCTACAATCAGTTAACTGATGAGGTAGGTGGGAAAAAGGTGCCACTCTCCCTTCATGCCTGTAAAAATGGTGTTAGGATAACTTAAAGTGATATAATTGATTGTAACTAGAGGTTAACTCAGCATAACTGCTTACCTACCACAACCAACTAATGGAGGATGATGGTGGCACTTAGAGTGGGCTCCTATAATGTATGGCTTACTCCTAGAGGCACATAAACTCATGCATGCACATGCAGTAAGTGGAATATAAGGTCTAGGTATGTCCCCCACACTCTAGTACAATAATAATACCTCCCTAAGCTATGCAAAATGACCAAACAACCTATATTGGACAAAGGAGGATTAATTAATCCTAACATGGTATATTCTCTTCTATTGCACTACCTTAGTAATCTACAGAATCAAAAGATGACTCTTCCTAGCAAGAAATTCACCAAGACATTACAAGGTTATATAATTTGTTTAAATATTCAACAAGTTTTTACAATATTTTATAATTTAATGAAACATACACCATGATTTTACAATTTCTTACAATTTAATGAAACATTTGCCAATATTTTACAAGATTCCATGATAGAATGAAATATTAGACAAAAAATTATATATACATATTATATTATTGATAAAATAGCCTTCAATATTTCCTATATATTAGGGAGATTTCCCCATTTATTATACATATAAATTTCATGGGTGTTCTTAAATTATCCCTGTTTTAGACCCCAAATTTGCTCTAATGAAACTTTGTAGCTTGGTGTTTGTGCTACAATAGACATTGTTAAGCATTTTCATAGGAGTATTCATGTTAAAATATGAGATGTGTATATGTTTTACAATCCATTCGCTGTGATAATATGTTTAATATATCTCTTATAATTGTGGTTGGATGTAGAAGAGTTCTTCTCATAAGTTTAAGGATAGATGATACAACCCAAGGGAACCGTACATGGAATTGAATGTATAGATATGACCAAAATGGAGTCATAAATGAGGGTGAATTTATGGAAATGTATATATAATAGGGAAGTCCTAATGCGTCAGTGCAAGAAGATGAGGGACCTTTTAGATGCAATCCTAGTTTTCAAAAACACGATCACGTTACCAAAAAATACAGCGTGTTTTTGCTACATAGCACTTGATATGGTTCAACGTGAGCCTGACATGTCATGGGACATGTAGGATAGGAAACCATATCACGTACATGTTATATAACTACAAAACGCATACACGATCTGTAGTTCTAAAATGTGTACACGATCTGTAGTTCTAAAACACGTACGTGATTTGGAAAACTAAAATTAATTTATATAGATAGGCCCGAAACCCGCAGCCTATTCTACCCATCAGGAATGCGAAACCGGTAGCTATTTGGAGCATTTTGCAGTGAATTGTGTGCTTGGGATTGTTGGAGGAGTTGATTTAGTAGGAGCGGAGGAAATTCCACCAGTGAATTATCATCTAATCAGGTAATTCAATCACCCAAAGCATTCTTTTTTGTTAATTCTAAACCTAGAATATTGTTTTTTAATAGAATAAAACAACCAAATTTTGTATTATTTAGCAAATTGGAAATAACTGAGTCACTAATTAAATTCACATCTCCCTCAACCAAGATGAGTGAATAACTACAATGGATTCATTTTCAAGAACTCGAAAATTCCTAATGCAACCAAAAATTGAAAAAATTAGAACTCCTCCCTTTATGCAATGTATCCATCCACCTGAAACCCAAATTGCAAACCCTCCGAGGACATTTCCCCATGATACTAATTGAATAATTTTCCTCGAAAATGGCCATAACAAGATGAAATGCATGTGAACAAGCATGAATAGAAAAAATGCATAAAAATTTAGTAAAATGGTTTCTCAAAATTTCATCACAAGTGTATGTAGTTATACATTGCCTCTTAGTTAAGCACCCTCAACTAAATGCCAAAACACATTAACAAAGTGCCTCTCGAGCCTGCCCTTTGAAACATAAAACAATGTATTATATAAAATCAACAATATATATATATATATATATAATGACAAAAAAAGTTGAAATATATGAACCTTCTCACTGTGATATAGAATTACAATTCAACACGTCTTGACACCCCCATACAACCTCGGTATTCATTGGGGAACTAGTGCTAATTAATTAAAGGTCATCACCTAAACTAAATAGAACTTGAATTTTGCTTCTTTTATCGTATAAACATAACAAAGAAAATTAGAAACATGTGAGACCCTAGGTCTCCCTAAGATCCCTTGATCTAGCAAAGACATAAATGACTTTACTCAAAAAGTCTATGCCCCCACATCACTAGGATTATTAACTATTTTTTTAAATAGCAAAAACAATGGGTAATATATTTCTACATGTCGAGTATCTAAGCTCATCTACAACCAATTGTAGTCCAATCCACAAATTCTCCATTTCTCCATGTAACCTTTGGTTCGTTTCCATGTTTATACAACAATGGAAATGGTGAATACCCATGAACTACCTAGAGTGCATCGTGAGAGTGTTCCCAACCATGATCGAGTCAATTATATTTAGAGGATACGGTGGCAGCCTTGTATCACCCCTTTTCTTGCCTCACATGTCCTAATAGTCCCTTTCCCCTTTCTTTTACATATCCAAGGGACGTAAAGGCCAAAACATGTCAAAAGAGCACTCCTAAATTCAAATAAGTTTAAACCCATGTGTGCATGGAAAAGTCACCAATGAGGGTAAAGAAGTACCTTAACTTCTAGAAATAATTTGAATGAAACTCACTATTTAATTGTTAAATGTTTAATTTTAAGTTTTAAATGTATGTAAGTGAATGCCATTAAATTGATTACTTGAGTTTGATTTAATTTACATTTTCAATTTTGAAGAGATGTCATTATATACCATGTATATGTTTCTAATGATTTCCTTATTGATGTTTTTATTGCAGTTGCGGCTATGGACACAAATGCTGAAATACTGATTGAGCTTTCCCACTTGAGTGGAATCGGTATTGCTTTTAGTGGTGGTGATAGGATTCGACGTTCACTTGCATCCACTTTGGATGCAATTGTTGAGACTATTACATTGTCAAGAAACATACTATATGATATTACATCATATAGATAAAGAAAAAGATGAGAGTACGCTGATGAGCTTGGCTACAATGCAATAAAAAAGTTGAAAATTACCAAAGAGCATATATTTTCATTTTTTAGGGACCCTCACATAGGGGAAATCACAAATGAAAATAGGCCACATATCTCTATCGAGTGGTGCACATATCAACCACTTGTTGATAATTGGATGGACAGATGGTATATGGTTTTTGATATGCCACCACACAACAATAGGGAAATTCCCCTGTATTTCCTTCGAAAGATGTATGTAGAGTTCGTGTTGGGTAAACATGTAAACTATTTTGATATATTGCAGTTTCAGGGGATCAGTGGGGGGATGCCCCAAAACTGACCCAATGCTAGGCTTCGAGATGTTGATCGCCCTATCCCTACACATCACAGGCAGTTGCCTGGGCCAAATGTCCCACCTGTACATTGTGTTATTCCACAAACACGTGATGCATATTTGAGTTTGGCACAAGAAGTTGTTCGTCATAGCACTATGGTTCAACATATGGGTGAGGAAGGGACATATGTCCCTGCTATGGTACATACACCAGGTCATCATGGTGCAGGACCATCTTCTAGTGTAGTACCACCCACTAGTGCAGTACCCCCATCTAGTGCAGGACCATCTACTAGTGCAGCAGCATCAGCACATTCCTAGCCTGCTTTTGAGCCTCACGAGTGCACATCGTGTGGTCATCCCTACTATGGTCTTTCGTCAAATGTTGCCTTCAGTGTGTTTTTGAGTGATGTATGTATATGGTTAATTGTAATAAATTCTTCATTTATTTTCCTCTTTGTACACATATGTATAGTTTCAGCTAATATATTAATTTTGTGAACTTGCAGTTGATGCTTTATGCCAGCAATGATGCCCCAGAGTTCCATGTTCCACACTCTACAGATGGGCATGACATTCCATCCACTGATCCCTTGGTTGGTGGAGAGATTCCTATAGCACCCATTTCCATATCTCACACCGAGGTAAACATTTTAAAATTTCAGTTTTTTAATACTTGTTAATTTGATAATTTCCACATACTGTACATGTTAGTTCACTAATGCTATATATGGTCTAATATTTACAATTATTAAACTTGTAGATGCCAGATCCTTCATGCCAGGAAAGTAGTGATGGAGGTAGAATCCATGTTCGTATCAACTGAGGAAATATCTAGGCATGACATTCCATCCACTGATCCCTTGATTGGTGGAGAGATTCATATAGCACCCATTGTCGTATCTCACATCGAGGTAAACATTTTAAAAATGTCAGTGTTTTAATACTTGTTAATTTGTTAATTTCCACACATTGTACATGTTATTTCACTAATGCTATCTATGGTCTAATATTTACAATTATTAAACTGGCAGATGCCAGATCCTTCACGGGGGAAAGCAGTGATGGAGGTAAACATTTTAAACATTTAAAAAATGTCATTTTTAAAATACATGTATGTTCGTTGAATCATGCATGTCTAACTACATGAAGTCTTGTTGACTATAGGCACCAACCAAAACACCTGGACCATTTCCTGGAGTTGTATCTCCTCATAGGCCATATGTGAACAAGGGTGATGTGTATATGAGGTGGCCTACTCCTAGCAAGAGTCCAGTTGTCCACGACCATGTAGCTACTGATACCATGGTAATGTATATCCTTTGATATATTTCTTGGTTAACTTGGAATCTAGTGCATAAAATGTTTTGTTAATGTTTGATTTGCATGTTTACTGCATCAGGAGCCAGAGTTTACTATTGAAAACCTTGCAGGAATGGTTGATGCAGCAATCAGTTTTGCATCTACAATGGCAACAAGTCACATAGAGGTACAACTATTTCAACATGATCGTTACATAGTTTATTATTGTTGGCGTATGTTTATTCATGCATGTCTAACTATTTCAACATTTGGTGATTATAGCCACCAACAGTAGGAGTTATATATTGATGCAACAGTTAATGCGGTATCTGTAATAACAACAAGCCACATAGAGGTACAAGTATTTGAACATGATCTAGACATAGTGTGCTATTGTTGTCTATTGTTTATTCATGCACATGTCTAACTATTTCAACATTTGGTGATTGTAGACACCAGTAGCAGGAGTTATTGATGCAGCAGTCAATGTGGTATCTCCAATAACAACAAGCCACACAGAGGTACAAATATTTGAACATGATCTAGACATAGTATGTTATTGTTGTCTATTGTTTATTCATGCACATGTCTAACTATTTCAACATTTGGTGATTGTATCCACCAGCAGCAAGAGTTCTTGCCCCCTCGGGTTCGACCATGGATGTGACCATCCTTCATGTTCAACCAACAGCTCAATATGCTACACAAAGAACACAATCCCCTTTGTCACGGGCTCTCGCTGAGGTGAGATGTCCATTAATGGCGAATTGTTTCATGCAATGTCCATTAACATTTTGATAATTGTTGTGTTAATTTAGATACGGTATTTTATTGAGCTAATGTATTAGTACATAGTTAGTTGAATTTAACAATTGATATTTAATTTGTAGGATCCAGAGATGCACACTGGTCCTAGAGTTGTGCCTACAGGATCAACCTCGAGAAAGGACAAGAGGAAGCTTGAGTTTTGATGTGTCTTATGGGATATGTACATTTTGATACATGTACATGTGGCTTGGATAGTTTTGGATACATGTACTTTTGGAGACATGTACATCAATGACATTTCACTTACATGTACATGTGGATTGGATAGTTTTGGATACATGTAAATGTGGCTTGGATAGTCTTGTATAGTTGTGGAGACACATGTACTTCTGGTTTCTTTTGGATATATATATATATACTTTTGGATATATATGTACTTTTGGAGACATGTACATTGACATTTCAGTTATAAATGAATCATACATTTCACTTTGAATTTGTTCTTTGGTTTCCACATGTTCTTGTGTCAATCTATTGTATTGATTTGTGTGGATTATCTATTACTTATGAATGCACTATGTCAAAAGAAAAAACTATTATATATAAAGGTTTCAATGATCTCACTACATGCACACTAAAGTCAAAGTTCTTGCTCGTGTAATTTAATAAATATAAGTGCAATACAATGTATTTCAAGGTTTCAATAAACTCAGTACATGCACACCAATTGGATATATCTAATTAAAATTTGTGAGTTTGGATGATTAAATTACAAGTTAAGTCAATGCTCAAGTGTAATTTAATAAAACTAAGTGCAATACATGCTTCACATTTCATCAATGACCAACAACACTATTTAACAAACCTCATGCACCCAATTATTAATAACTCATCATTAAAGGAACTAAAATAGAATCCAAATACCGAGAACCAACTTCGTGAATCAACATGATTTGAAGCATAAGTCCCCCAGATTTGAAAAAATTGAGTTGGACATTAGATTGATTCTGAATTGAGTTGTGATAGTAAGATAAGATTAGGGTTAGGATTAGGGTTTCCTTTGTAGGGTTATGGTTATGGGACATGCATGTTAAATAATAAACCCTAGTTAGGGCTAGGGTTTTCCAAGTTTGACCTTCATTGGCATGAAATGCATTGTCCAAGTTTGGCCCTATTGGCGTGACTGCATTGTCCCCTACTGAGCGAAACCCTAGTTTCAGAAATCATCGTATACGGTGGTCACTGGGAAATGGAAAGGCAGGGGAGGCCCCCCCCCTAGCTAAAATCCCATGTCACGAATCCAACGAAATTGACAGTTCGTCAATCGGAGGCCTGAGCATCGATCTATGGCGAGTTGCAGGTAACCTCCAGATACCATTCAGGGACACCTGGTGGACTTGTACTCGATGCGCAAAAACCCTCATGGAGCAGCAATTTTGAATTATGTCAACTCCTGCTAGCATGTTTGGGCATGGAAAATATGGAAACGCCAACCGCATCCCCACTGTCAGTGGATTTCCAAGTTTGGCCCTCGTTGGTGTGACTGCATTATCCCCTATTGAGCGAAACCCTAGTTTCAGAAACCACCGTATACAGAGGTCACTGGGAATAGAACATGAGGGAGAGGGTGCCCCATAGCTAAAATCCCACATCACGAATCCAAGGGAATCAATGGTTTTTCAATTGGCGTCCCGAGCATCGATTTATGGTGAGTTGCAAGTCACCTCCCAATACTGTTCAGGGACACCTGGTGGACTTGTGCCTGGTGCGCAAAAAACCTCACGGAGCAACAATTTTGAATTCTGTCAACTCCTGCTAGCATGTTTGGGTATGGGAAATATGGAAATTCCAACCGCATCCCCACCATCCATGTATTTCCAAGTTTGGCTCTCATTGGCGTGACTGCATTGTCCCCTACTGAGTGAAACCCTAGTTTCAGAAAAAACTGTATACAGAGGTCACCAAGCAATGGATAGGAAGGAGAGCCCCCCCGCTAGCTAAAATCCCACATCATGAATCCAATGGAATTGATGGTTCATCGATTGGAGTCTCTAGCATCGATCTATGGCGAGTTGGAGGTCAGCTCTAGATACCGTTCAAGGGCACCTGGTGGACTTGTGCCCAGTGCGCAAAAAACCTCATGGAGCCACAATTTTGAATTCCATCAACTCCTACTAGCATGTTTGGGCATGGGAAATATGTCAAAGCCAACCGCATCCCCACCGTCTATGCCTTTCCAACTTTGGCCCTCATTGGCGTGACAGTATTTTCCCCTACTAAGCAAAACCCTAGTTTCAGAAACCACTGTAGATGGAGGTCACTGAGAAATGGATAGGAGGGAGAGGCCCCCCCTAGCTAAAATCCCACATCACGAATCCAACAGAATCAAAATTTCATCGATCAGAGGCCTGAGCATCAATTTATGGCAAGTTGTAGATCACCTCCAGATACCATTCAGGGACACCTCGTGGACTTGTTCCTGGTGCGCAAAAATCCTCACAGAGATGCAATTTTGAATTCTGTTAACTCCTGCTATCATGTTTGGGCATGGGAAATATGGAAATGCCAACCACATCCCCATCGTCTGTGGCTTTCCAACTTTGGCCCTCATTGGCGTGACTGCATTGCCCCTTACTGAGTGAAACCCTTGTTTCAGAAACCATCACATACAGAGGTCACCGGGAAATGAAAAGGAGTGAGAAGCCCCCCCTAGCTAAAATCCCATGTCACAAATCCAACGGAATCGATATATGGCGAGTTGTAGGTCACCTCTAGATATCATTCAGGGACACGTGGTGGACTTCTGCCCGGTGTGCAAAAAACTTCACGGAGCCACAATTTTGAATTTCATCAACTCCTGCTAGCATGTTTGGGCATGGGAAATATGGCAACACCAACTGAATCTCCAAATTCCATGGCTTTCCAAGTTTTTCCCTCGTTGGCGTGACTATATTGCCCCCTACTGAGCGAAACCCTAGTTTCAGAAACCACCGTAGACGGAGGTCACCGGGAAATGGACAGGAGGGAGAGGGCCCTCCCTAGCTAAAATCCCACGTCACAAATCCAACGAAATTGACAATTCATCTATCGGAAGCCCGAGCATTGATCTATGGCGAGTTGCAGGTCACCTACAGATACCGTTTAGGGACACCTAGTGGACTTGTTCTCGGTGTGCAAAAAACCTCACGGAGCCACAATTTTGAATTCTGTCAACTCCTACTAGCATGTTTGGGAATGGGACATATGGCAACGCCAACCGCATCCCCATCGTCCATGGCTTTCCAAGTTTGGCCCTCGTTGGCGTGACTGCATTATCCATTAAGAAAAACCCTAGTTTCAGAAACCACCATAGACAGAGGTCACCAGGAAATGGACAGGAGGGAGATGTCCCCCCCTAGCTAAAATCCCACGTCATGAATCCAACAGAATTGACGGTTTGTCAATCGGAGGCCTGAGAATTGATCTATGGTGAGTTGCAGGTCACCTCCAGATACCGTTCAGGGACACCTGGTGAACTTGTGCTCGGTGCACAAAAAACCTCACGAAGCCGCAATTTTGAATTCTGTCAACTCCTACTAGCATGTTTGGGCATGGGAAATATGGAAAATCCAACTGCATCCCCACCATCCATGGCTTTCCAACTTTGTCCCTCGTTGGTGTGACTGCATTGTCCCCTACTAAGCGAAACCCTAGTTTCAGAAACCACCGTAGACAAAGGTCATCGGGAAATGGACAGGCGGGTATAAGAGGTGAGTTGTTAAGAAGGAAATTATACAAGCCTTAAAACATAAGGTTATTGTTGCAGCATCTTGTTTCCATCATCCTAGTTGTATATATCAGCTGAAAACATTAACAATATTACCTACTTGAAAAATTAGGGTTTTAGTCCTGTAAGAGAGCCTACAAAGAACTTTGATAGGTATGACCTAAAGAGGTACATGTATGTATTATAATGTTATGTATATCATGTGAATGAGATTTTGAAATGTTCATATGATAGATATATAGGGTTTATTGATCATATGTAAAATTTGGCATGTTCATTAACTTGACATACAAGAGAACTTTTAGCATATTTATAAACAACATTATGGAAAATTTCGCATATCAAGAACACAAAATTGACATATTCATAAGAAACATATATGGGAAAATTAAAATTATGATACATACCTCATCATGCTAGATCCCACCTATTATCATACAACCAAGACCTCCGGATCATCTCTTATAATGATGGTCTCCATTAGTCTCTCGTGCTCTGTATCTTGTAAGAAGCACGGGGGCGTCGCTGATGGAACAATATGATATCACGTTCGTTCATATTGGGGGCTTAAAAATGGTCAAAAAATAAAAAATTATATTGGGCATATATTTGGGGTTAAAAGGGCTTTTTTATTTTAATAAACAATATCCAATATTTTGAGGGTTTGTTTATCCCGACTAGGGTAGAAATGGGTGCCAAACATAGGTGCATACCAAAATTCTCGTTGTGGGTCGGTGTGGGTGTATCTACGTCATGGTTTGTGTTTTAAATTTGCAGATTGATATTGATTTAGTGGAGTGCTATAGCTTCGTTTCATCCTCCATTGTTTTCATCAGAAGATCCAACTCATTCCAGGCCTCCCAATGACATTGCCATCCGCTTCCTGGAGAAGCTCAGCAATGGGACCCGCGCCATAGCCTCAGGTATTTCCAGTTCATGGAGATCCACCCTGGATCACCACCACGCCTTCACATCCGAGGAGATATACCTGCATTATCCTCAAGTGCTACCTGGTGGACCTGGTATAGAGGAAAAGGAAGCCCATAGAATATCCCCTCCTCTTACCCCATGTGACCGAGGGCTTGTCGGAGTCCCCTAGAGACATGGTCTCCAAGGGCTTATTAGCAGAGCAGTTTGATGGCTATGGTAATTTGATCCTCCACTTGGAGCATTCATCTTTCAAGAGCTTCAGCTATTACCCCCGGTGGAAGCCATTAAGGGTAAGATTTTCTTGTTGCTCGAGTGTGCAGAGTTTGTGTATGATGTAACCCTAATGCTCAACAATGTCCCAAGATTCACATAGGGGGTTCACTCTCGGCCATCAAAGTTTCCAAATAGGTTATCAGGATTTTCTTCTGCTTGGATGTTATCTGTAAAGGATTGATATGAATCTAAAGACACCACAGGTTTCTTATTACGTCCTGTTTTTGTTGCTTGTTTTTGGATTAACATGTCTACTTTGACACATTCCTCATTTCCCTTAACTGACTTCTTGTCATTATCAAAGCATTTAGTATAAAAATTTTCATCTGTATAAATCTTGTATGCATCATCTTGTCCAGTCACACCAATTTCCACTGGCTCCACTAAAGCAGTTGCAGCCTCTGCAACAGATGTAGACTAGCTTCCTGAGCCCGGTGACATCATTTAGAGGGAGGCAAGGTAACTTCATCACTTTGTAGGCTACTTCAGTTTCAATACTTCTAGAACTTAAGCTAGTATTAGTTCTCAAATGGCATTCATTTAACACACAAGTATTATCCGATGCCATATTTTCTCCATTATTGTCATTGGCACTTTCTATGCCTACTCTATTTGAGCCTTGTACAATTTTCTTGGTTTCATCTTCAGCTTCAATTCTTCCCCTTTTTACCGGATAATTTTTTTTATCAAAGTTAAGTTTCCTTGCCTTGATCTGTGTCCTTTTCTTTCAATGATCTACTCCAGATAATACTTCATTTTTTTTGGTTTCATATTCAGCTTCAATTCTTTCCCTTTTTCCCAAATGCAAATGTTCTTCAAAGTTAAGTTTCCTTTCCTTGATCCGTGTCCTTTTCTTTCAATGATCTACTCCAGATAATACTTCAAGAACATTTTCTTCTTACGTGCAAATATTTATCTTTATTTGATTATATGATCTCTCTCGTAGAGTTGATAACCCTAGATTATGTTTCTTCAAGAGCTTTCTTTTCTTCTTCAGATGGAATTTTGATGTAAAGAAGTGTTTGGAACTACCCTAACTTCATTGTCTTTAGTCACAAATGTAGAAGGCACATGATCTTTGACATTAAGAACATAATTTTCATGAATATTTTCAAAATATTTTTCACCCTTCAAATTTACAGTTTGAAACCTGAATGCTCTCTTCAATGTTTCCATGTTTAAAAGATTCAAAATTGTTTACAATGTTATCTCTCATTGTTTTTCTATGATCTAGGAACTCACTTTCAGGAACTAATCGAGAACCTCTAATTTCCTTTTACACTACTTTGGATCATGGTTTTAGCTATCTTTCCAGTTAAGTAGGCTTTGCTGAGCACTTGGGGTTTTTGTTTTTCCATTTGGTTTTTCTTTGGAATGTTGTTTTTCTGTATTTTGACTTCCGTGCAGTGTGCAATGCCTATAATGAAACATCTCTATAGAACCCATTTCGCCTCGTCCCATGTTATCCTAAGCTCAATATGGGTTTCTATAAAATCGTTCAATCTCTGAATTTCTATCAGCACAACTGTCCCTAAATCTGGCTTGTCCTTGCGTCAATGCAAGCTCGAAAAACTTTTGAATGTAGGAAATTGGGTATAGGGAGTGTGATTGTCTATTACTGCTTATATAAATCTCTGCCTTATATCTTGCTATCTTGTTTTCAGGTGAACCATTTATCTAGGTGCTCCTGAACAAAACAAAGTTTATGGTAATTTTGGTAGAAAAAACCCTCATTACAGCTTTCATTGCCCATCATTTGCTCAGATTATCCCCTCATTATTTGAACACTTGTCTCTCTGGTAAAAGGGACTAATGATGATCGTTTTTATAGATGCATTTCAATTATCTCTTGCTCTATATGTGAACTTGGTTTTCCCAGAGGCTCTACACTTCTTCAGCGCTTAGGGTGCACATGTATCTCATAAAATTTAATCTGTGTCAATATTTTTGATTTGCATTCTAAGTTATGTTTTAAATTTTAACATATTGTATTTGATAGTTTATATGTATACAAATACAGAAATATGATAGTCAATAAACGTGTATGGCTTCATTGTTTTGGTATTGTATTTATATGGTTTTCTATTAGTAACACTTTCAAGAGGATAAAAAGTAGTAAAACAAACCTCATCAGAAAGCTTAATGATGATATATTGTATAACATCTTAAATTGATACATATATTGAGGAATTGGTTGGATATTTATTTTTACAAATGCTATGTTGGTTGTGTATATTTGTGTAATTGTTTTTTCTTGGAAAACAGTTGTATCTATTATATTAATATAATAAAACAGAGTACATTCTATGTTGCTGGAGCAGCAGTCCATTACCTCCTTAATAGTAAAGGGAAACTAGTTTCCTTTCTTTATATCGAAAGGCAAAAACAGAATATTAAATATGTCTAAACCATACTACCATCTTCATATCCAGTTTTAAACTTAAAACCAAATCTACAGGTATAACCAGTCCTCCAAAACCATACATAAGACCAGTCATTCCAAGGCAAAAACAGAAAATTACATTTGCCGAAACCATAATGCAGTCTTCATATCCATGTTTAACCTTAAAACCAAATCTACAGGTATAATATGTCCATAACCATACACAAGACCTGTCCATGATATTGCTCGATCACTGTCCCTTTTTGTAGCATATTATGACATTCTTCAGAAAATTAGTAGTTGGAATAACTTCAAATGATCAGAACGGAGATTTTTACAGAGTTATGTCAAACTTCAGGGATCAGCGGAGATTCCTCCATCAATATAGCTCCTCAAAACTCAGACCGATAGCTACTATTAACTACTAGAAGCAGACCGGAATTTGAAAGCTCATATGCTTTAGTAAAAAACTCAACCTTAAAACCAAATTTACAGGAAAACCTATTCTCCATAGCCATATATAAGACCATTCCATAGTAGTACCTGATCACTATCACTTTTCATAGCATTTTACAACATTGTTCAGAAAATTACAAGCTGGAATAAATCCAAATTACTGGAACAGAGAGTTCTACATAGTTATGTCAAAATTCAGGAACCAACTGAGATTACTCCAGAAATATAACTCCTTAGAACTCAGACACATAGCCACTGTTAACTGCTAGTAGCATACCATCCTTTTAAAGTGCATCTTCCTGAGTTTCATTTTTCTATAGATGTGGAAGAATGAAAAACTTGAGAAGAGGGCCACCATGTATCCAAAGATCTTGGTTTCATCTTCAGCTTCAATTCTTGCCCTTTTTACCAAATGTAAATGTTCATCAAAGTTAAGCTTCTTTGGCTTGATCTGTGTCCTTTTCTTTCGATGATCTACTCCAGATAATACTTCAAGAACATTTTCTTCTTCTGTGCAAATATTTATCTTTATTTGATTATATGATCTCTCTAGATTATCTGATCTCGCTGGTATCTATATGACTAACAAACTCCAACCATGCCAATCCAGAAGGAAAAGTTTTTTTGAGAGCCTTTGGAAACACCTTACTGCAAAAAAATCTAATATAACTTCAATCTTTCGGCTGTGTCCAATTAATGCCCTTCTAGAAAAAGAAATATATCCCTTCATTTTTCTTTTTAAATAAAAGCATATCTTTTTCATTTGCGGGAATAAGACCTCTGCACATGCTGAATAGGACCTATTATTTGAATCTGAGTGCAAAAGGGAGAATGAATCTTGGACATATAGATTGCTACTATCTTCAGGGTTACCAAAATTACTTTGAATATAAATACTGACATGAAACACCGTTAAATGCATGATCGAGGAGTAGTACTTGAATTCATTTCTCTTTTTATCGTTTAGAGCCCTGAATTGCAGGTCCATCAGGTCAATTAAGTATCTGGCCCAATCATAACACTCAGTAGGGTTAGTGGTGTTGTTCAAAACAATTAAGGCCATAGCTTCTTTAGTAATGGTACTAAGGTTATGCTGTCCCAACAATAATTGGATTATATTAGCGTAATTCCTAGCCCAAAACCTAAGCATATCCTTAGGGTAGGAGGTAGTAAATTACATGGCATCATCTGGATCTTTAAACAAGGAAGAAAACCTTTTTATACTCCTAACCTTAGCTATAAATTCGTGCCTCTTCTTAAGCTCCGTTGGGTTGATAGGCAAAAAAGTGTAACCATAATTTACACCAGTCTTCAATTTGAATGCTTTACTTATGGTTTCAGGGTCAATTATTGGAGCCACTACCCCATTATCATATCTTTGAACAACTTTAATTTTAGGATCATACTTTTTTTTGTGCTAGCTAGTAAATAAGGTCATGTTATAAATGTACCTGCGAACACATACGTTTATGTTTAGCTACCATTTGTTACTCTTTGGTGAAGGGGATTTGGATACGGTTGAATTGTAGAAGAATTTGCGGAACTTACAGAAGTTTAACAGTATGTATTTAATAAGATCTCAAAGGATGAAGTTTTCAACATTTATATCCCTAGTTCCTCACCTATCATAACATCAAGAGGGCAGACTCAAATTTAGATTCTAGTGGGTTATATCAAGAGTGGATTTACTGGAATTGCTCAGCAAACTGTTACAGCCCTGATGACTACCAAAGAATATAGACTGAAAGAGGTGCAGAAGGAGAATGATAAATTGAAAAGGACACGTGAAATTTTTGGTTAATATGTATAGGGTTGCATTAAAGAAACATGCTGAAGTAATCCAATAAATAAATGAGCTTAGGATCAAGATGGAAGAGCAATATGAGTCAGTCAAAGGGGGAACTTCAGCAAAGCAAGGATTGGAATATATGTTCACCACAGTTCATAAAACAAAAACAATGTTCATTCTTCCTAATTACCATGACACCTATGAAGACATGAATAATACGATAGAGGGAGTCAAGGAAATTAAAAGCACTATTAACAATAGAATTTATGTCATTAAGAGATCAGATAGATACATTCAGGAAATAAAGCTGTAGCTGCCCGTCTTGAGGGGTAATACTATGACCACATCTGAGAGGAAAGAAGTCTAATTATCCCATGCTCTGGCCAAAATGAAAAATGGATATTAAATATACATGGCTAGAGAGGCTGTAAGTACTGGAAGGAGCTGGTGTTTCCTTTGAGGATAAGGTTTATAAGAGAAGACTCCCTTAGGTATTAAAATAAAGTGGAATGAGAAAGAATCTAGAGAGATATATCAAGGAATGCATGGATTTACTTTAGGGAAAAGTTTGAGAGCTCAGTGGTATGCAATACGATGAAAAAATATTCTCACTATCAAGAGCTACTCTGCTAAAGAGTCTCATTGCACAATATACGGACTAGGAGAGAAAGCAAGTGGATCTGGTGATAAATGTGACAAAACAAGTGGAAGCTCTAGAGGTTTACAGTGAAGCAGCTGAGTGGGAAACGAAAGCCTTCATTGATGGATCAAGACAAGGCCAAAAGGCTAAGTTCACTGCACCGACCCATTCCCTATTCTATTGCATGCTCCGTTATTCTATATTTTTTCCATGCATTCTAGCATTTCTTTTCTATTCGCCCTATATTGGAATTATTCAGTTCGTACAAACAAAGTAGGTGGGAAGGCCCCTGTTAAAGCAAGGATATATCAGCTAGGCCCTCCCTGAATTATGTTTCTTCAAAATCTTTCTTTTCTTCTTCATAATGGAATTCTGATGCAAAGAAGTGTTTGGAACTACCCTAACTTCATTGTCTCTAGTCACAAATGTAGAAAGAACATGATATTTGACATTAGGAACATAATTTTCATGAATATTTTCAAAATATTTTTCACCTTTCAAATTTTCTTTACAGTTTGAAACCTGAATGCTCACTTCAGTGTTTCCATGTTTAAAATATTCAAAATTGCTAACAATGTTATCTGCCACTATTTTTCTACAATCTAGGAACTCAGTTTCAGGTACTAATCGAGAACCTCTAATTTATTTTTCCATTCTAGGATACCCTATTGATGTTCGAAGATTTTTTTTTAAACACATTAGGTCCAAGTATCATGTTCTAGGATGGCATACTTTTAGGTTTGTCCATGGACTTCGAAGTGGATTTTACTGTGTTGGAACTACCCTAACTTCATTGTCTTTAGTCACAACTATAGAAAGCACATGATCTTTGACATTAGGAACATAATTTTCATGAATATTTTCAAAATCCTTTTCACCCTTCAAAATTTCTTTACAGTTTGAAACTTGAATGCTCTCTTCAGTGTTTCCATGTTTAAAAGATTCAAAATTGCTGACAATGTTATCTGTCATTGTTTTTCTACGATCAAGGAACTCATTTTCAGGCTCTAATCGAGAACCTCTAATTTATTTTTCCATTCTTTTCCTTTTCTGACCAAACTGCTTTTTCACTCATGGTCTGCTCTGAAATAATGCCTGTATCTGGTGACTATGTGGTGATTGTATCCTAATTTCTTCAAGATAAGAAAAATTCAAAATATTGTCTCCATCATTATGAATATTGCCTTCACTCTCTGATGACCTTTTAAAATCTCTCTTTGTTGTCTTCAACTCTGGCTCAGTTATTAAAGATACTGCACTAGAAACATCAGACCTCAAATGGTTCTCAAAATGGCTTCTAGGCACTGCACCAGCAACATCAGACCTCAAATGGTCCTCAAAATGGCTTGTAGGCTTCTTTATCTTTAGTATGGACCTCATATTGTCGGATATAGATGTTGATAATGAACTATGCTTTTTAATCTCAACCTAAACTGAACTGAGCATCTTCCTGTCTTTCTTATCAGACGATATCAGGGATGTAGTAGGATTTTTCTCATTCTCACCTACCCCATGTGTTTTTTGCCAGTTTTCCTGCCTATGTACTTCCCTCTTAATATCATGTTTCTTGACAAAAGTCTCATAATGCATTTGATTAGATTCACATTAGATGTATCTTTTTGCATTTTCAACATTTCCTATGACTCATCAGTTGCTTCTTGGATTTTATCATTTTTTGTAAACTGTACTTTGTCTGCAGAATCCTTTAAGCTTTCATCAATACATGATCTGGATTTCCCATCATCAATCTGAAAAATTGAAGTTGAGCAATGGTGACCTGGTGGAGGTGTCCAGCGATGAAGAGGGGTTCAGAGGGGCTTGGTTCTGTGCACGGCTTGTAAAAAAAATAGGGGGCAGGGTACTTGGTGGACACCTCAGCTCCTTCAAAACTGCTCACCAAAGATGCATATCACACTACTTTTTCTGATGCTCAGCTGCTTCAACTATCACAGTCCAAACTTGGTCATAATTTCAAGGCATGAAACTCATCAAAATTCCATCCTAACTCTATCTCAACTATTGTCTCTACTTTTCTATGTGTAACTTCTGTACTGAGTGTCTTTCTACATTTAATCTCAAGCTATCATGCACTCAACCCAACAACTGATTTCACTGTACTTGATCATATATTAATTAGTCTCTTAGGCAGGCTTAAGATAGGGCCCAAAATTTTTACAAATGCTTCCATACAAGTAAGAATTCCACAAAAATTATTTCCATAATTAACACTTACAGGTCCAGATAAATATCAGTTAGATACTGATCAACATACCTTACATCTTTCATCAAAATTTGTACCAAGTTGTATCTCAGTTCTGCAACAGAACAATGTCTAATTGATCCGCACATAATACTTTACTATGGCACATAATCCTTTACTGATTTCTACTCCATTTAATCATCTTTTAAACTGTCATAGAATTTCTCCAAACTTTTAATTGTGTTGCAACTCATAGGATTTCTCCAAATTTTTAATTATGTTGCAACTCATAGGCTTTCTCCAAACTTTTAATTATGCTGCAACTTTTAGAGGAACTAGTAAAAGCTCTTCTAGCCTAATTATACCTTAAGCTAAATTAACATATGCTCACTTATAAGGTGCTGTTGATGCAAAGTTCTTGTCTTAGAAATGATGATAACTTGGAGAATTGTTATCATTGGGAGAATTTTTCTAGATCGGTTGTTTTGTATTTAAAAATAACTTTTTTTAATTTGTCGATATGAAATAGGAAGTTAAAGAAGTCAGAGTTCTTTGTATTCTTTAAATTCAGAGTTCTTTGTATTCTGAATTCTGATAAACTTTTTCATGATCTGTGTAGATTCAAAATTGTATCTAGTATTGGGAAAAATTACACCAGACTTCTGGTAAGGCTTTGCTTTGCCTAAAATTTTTACCAATTTCTTATCATATATGTTATCCCAAACCGTAAAGCCCAACAATACCATACATGAACATCTCAATAGGGTTTTAGTCACTCTTCAATCAAAAGATGTGGCTTTCCCATATATATATATGGGAAAGAGGCTTACAATTACATCCTAAACTCTAGAAAGAGGCTTACAATGCCATCATATCCACATAAGTTAGCCAAATGCTCAGGGACAAGGGTGCCATCTAAATCATCCCTCAAACATCAAGTATTGTGTTGTTTCCATGTATTTCAATGTTAAGTTCCTATTTAATGTAGAAACTCATGGTCTACAACAATAAACATTTTCAATTGTTCTGATATTAAGTATTTTTTTCACTAAAATTCTTTGGACTCTTTTGCAAAGCTTCGATAGAGAGCGGAATAAAACTAATTTACGGATTATGTCCTTAGACATGATGATCATATTACCTTATATGGATTTGGTTTGTTGTTTGTCATAGTGGGAGAAAAATCACATGTCTGGTGCAGGATCATTATTGTTTTTCCAAGCTAGTCTTGAATTTAAATTCTACACGAAAGTCTTATCTATGGATTGTCTAGTATCTTGAAAGAACATGTTAGAATCTCCCATTATGGTTTTCAATAAGAGAGTTATGTTTATGATAAATTTAGATTGTAATTTAGAGATGTGTTAAAGTCACATATATTAACTTGGATTGCTCCCAAGTTTGAGTTTTTTTGTGTTGTTATCTTATGAGGCTTCCTTTGCATCCCTAGAACAAGATGTTGGTTGGTAATTACTTTTGGCTCCTATAGGTCATTGATAAGTCATTTTCATCAATCTCACACAAATGTCCCCTGTTTTGCAGCATGTTCCTCTACCTTGGTTCCCTTCAAGCGTGAGTGTTGAAAATGACTATTCAATACCCAACCTGAAATAAATATTCATATAACCCCTGGTACTGTTTGTCAATTGAGTAATGGTTTTTTAGTGTCTTGTTTGAATTCATTCTTCTTCTTCTCTTTTAGAATTTAGTCTGTGCATGATGAAATTGGCCCCTAAATATATCAATCTATCAAACTCTTAAGGCTTATAGGACATTGAATCTTCAAACCATGGATCCATTTTCTTCTCCTCTACCCATTTAGTAGGTTCTTAATAAAACCTTATAAATGATTGATATGAATCTGAAGACAACACATATTTCTTACTACCTCCTGTCTTGGTTGCTTCTTTTTGGATCACTGTGTCTACTTTGACACATTCCTCAATTCCCTTAACTGACTTCTTGTCATTATCAAAGCATTTAGTATAATGTTTTTCAACTACAAAAATTGTGTATGCATCATCCTGTCCAGTCACACCAGTTGCTACTAGCTCCACTAAAGTAGTTGCAGCCACTGCAACACATGCAGACATAGCTTCTTGAACATATAACCCTTCAATTTCTTTTTACAGTTTGGAACCCGAATGCTCTCTTCAATGTTTCCATGTTTAAAAGATTCAAAATTGCTGACAATGTTATCTATCACTGATTTTTTACGATCTAGGAACTAACAATATTTATCAGCCTTCGGTGGCAAACACATTTAACGTTACCCCTACCCGTATTCACATTCTTTAAACAAATTAAGGGAGTTAGATTCATGCTAAGAATATTTACAGGGTGCTGATTAAAGTGTATATACTGTCCTACATCTAAATTTTTGTGAAGAAAGATTGTTAATTACCATCCTAGTGATTCAAAAGGAGCAGTCTCCTTATCTCTATATGCTTTTTTTCCTCGAAAACTTATCTCTTTATGCTATGTCTTCAAATTCTTTATGATATATCTCCGATCAATTGCAATTAGTTGTTCTCACCTGGAGGGCTCAACAGAAGGAAAACACATTTTCTCTGTAATGTAAAATCCTACTTATAGTATTTTCTTTATGTTATAAAATAGAATATATAATATTCATGTGGTTTTCTTGAAAACTTTAAACGTTATTTATCAAAAATATTGAAATATTTATGTTTTTATTATCCAAAGAAGAAGGTAAAATCATCTTACTATATCTTTAAGGTACAATCGGTTTATTATATCTTTTTGTTGTTTCAGGTCAGGCAATTCATACAGTTGACAAATGTATTCTTTGGAGGTTTCACTATGGATTTCATCAAAGGATGGAAACTTACCCTAGTAATGTTGTCTACGATTCCTCTTTTCGTAGCAGCAGGTGGTGATATGGCTATGATAATATCAAATAATTCAAGCCAAGGTCAGCAAGCATATACAGAAGCAGGAAATGTCGTGGAGAATACAATTGGTGCCATTAGGACTGTAAGTATACATCAACAAAGCAATGTATACCTTGTCATATGATATCATAAATTCAAGATTCTTTACTTTTGATTGAGGTTACCACTTCATATCATTACAAATTCTATTTCATATTTAAATTAGTTAACTTTTAGGTTGTGTCTTTTACAGGGGAGAGGAAAGTTGTGACTGGCTATGATAAGTCACATAAGACCACATACAAGATTGTTGTTCTCCAAGGGTTGGAAGTGGGTTTTGGCTTGGGTTCTCTCATATTTATTACATTCTATACCTATGCACTGGATATTTTGTGTGGATCACAGTTAATTATCCATGGAAGGTATTCAGGAGGCAGAGTGCTAAATGCAATATTTACAGTTCTTTTCGGAAGCATGTAAGATGAATCTGCATGACCAAATGCAGTATTTTTATTCTATAAAGAAATTCAACTAAATGGCCTTTCACTTATTCAAGAAGATATATTTATCTTGATTAATGAGGGAAACGATAAATGTTTTGACTAATGAAGGCAATGACAAATATTTTCTGGATCTCAGTTCAATAAGACATACAACACCATGTTTAAGTGCATTTGCAGCTAGACAAGCTACAGCTTACAAAATGTTTGAAACAATTAATAGGAAGCTAGAGATTGATGTCTATGATACAAATGGATTGGTCCTTTAGGGTATTCAGGGTGATATTGAACTTAAAGATGTATATTTCAGGCAATCAGCACGGCTTGATTTTGAAATATTTTATGGATTCTCAGTGGGAATACCCAGAGGCACCACTACAACTTTAGTTGGAGAGAGTGGAAGTAGAAAGTTGAAGAGAGTGGAAGTGGAAAGTCCACAGTTATACGTCTTATAGAGAGATTCTATGATCCACAAGCTGGAGAAGTGCTTATAGACAATGTCAATACCAGGAAGTTTCAACTTCAATGGATTAGGAAAAGAGTTGGACTTGTAAGCCAGGAACCTATCCTCTTTGCAAGCACTATTAAAGAGAATCTTGGATATGGTAAATATGGGGAGCTACACTAGAAGAAATACATGTTTCTTCCGAGCTTGCTAATGCAACAAAATTTATAAGCAGATTGGGATAGGTTTTGATTTTTTTTATATATAGATCTTGATTATTTCTAAATTTCATCATTGTGGAGGCCATTGTATATATTAACAATTATAGTTTTTATTTCCAGGGTTTTGATACAATGGTGAAAGAGCATGGTACCCAATTATCTAGAGGCCAAAAACAAATATTGTAATTGTAAGGGCTATTTTAAAAGATCCCCGAATTCTTCTTCTTGATGAAGCTACTAGTGCTTTGGATATAGAGTATGAAAAAGTGTTTCAATAAGCTCTTAATAGAATTATGATAAATAGAACAACATTTATTGTTTCTCATCGTCTAACTACTGTCAGAAATGCTGATATGATTGTTGTGATTCAGCAGGTAAAATTTATGGTGATTTTATTCTTAATAATATACTGCTGAGGCAACTGAAATGTTGACATCCAACTGTCGAATTTAATATACTTTATTCTTTCATTTGTAATCTTGGGTTTCTTAAAATTGAGATTGCTCTATTTAACATTTGTTTGTGGATGAAGTGATGGAACTTGTAGAGCTTGATAGCTTGAGAGACACATTGGTGGGTCTTCCTGGTGTGAGTGGTCTGTCAACTGAGAAACAGAAGAGACTAACCATTGCTGTAGAGCTTGTTGCAAATCCCTCAATCATGGATGAGCCGACATCTGTTCTGGATGATAGAGACGCAACTATTGCGATGCGTGCAGTTAGGAATAGAGTGGAAATAGGCCAAACGGTAGTCTATACACAGGACTTGCCTTGAAGATAAATTTGAAACATCTTGCTTTTTTGGAGAAGGAAACATTGGTGCAGTCATGCTCTATAGCTTTTGTTCTTCCATTTTTGGATCAGCCAATGATTCAGTAGACATTTTAGCATGTGCACTTCTCTCATCCTTATCTCCAATCTACCATTTATCCATATGCTTAGAGTGTTGATGTATATGTAACTTCGGAATGTATTCTTCTATGTCTTCTATGTATTGTATTATGTATTTAAGTCATGTGGTCATGCCTTGATGTTCCGATCGGGAGGATTAATAATGTAAACAAGTCATATCAAGTCATTAGGTAAGTCCCCACAGTTTCGGGGCACTTGAGTTATTATACACTAATTAAGGTGTAGGCTCGAGTAGTAATTATTAGGTTGAGCCTACGTGTGAAATGACAACTTAAGTGAACGGAATAATATAAATAGAGAGTGTGTGTCTCTCTATTTATCACTTGTGAATTACATCACTTGCTCTCTCAAGTGTGGCACACCTTTGGAGAAGGAAATACTTTGGCTTGACAGAAGACAGAAGGCTGCTATTGTGTTGGGAGGTCATCTTACTGTTTTGGGATCACATCTTGTGGTGATACTATCTTAGAGGAAGTTGAGGGGTTTTCTCCATTTATGGTTTCGCCTCCTAAAATCTTTGTGTCTCTTGTCTCTTGTGATGTGCTTATGTGATTGCTATGCTTGTTATTCTCTCAGTGAAAAGATCGTAACATAATGCTAGGTTAAATGTTGAAAAACTAACATGGTATCAGAGCTAACCTGAGAAGAAGACATTGTGTAGCTACAGGAACTAGGGCTTCCTATTTTGTGGATCTTCCTCCACATATTTTCAGCAAAAGTATGCTAGGATGACTCTCCATTGAAGGGTGCATCTTTCTGTCGATGCGGAATTCAATTTCAAGCATTTTCAGTTTTGATGTGGAAATTAGGGCTTTCTACATAAGAGGAATTTTTGAGTGGGACCAGAATAGGATTATTCTCCTCATAAAAACTGATGTTTAGAGACCTGCATCAAGAAATTTGGTTGGGTAAATCTTTGGGAAAGTCAAACCCTAGTTTGACCCTGAGCTAGGAGAAACCCTAAATACTAAAACTGCTAAGTTTTGGTACAGTCGCTATATTATGAGTTTGGCGAAGTCTCGGAAGCTGAAAATTGTAGGGGCCGAATATAAAATCATGCAGAACACTTTGTCCAAAAATAAGCCTCAGATTCGCTATCTTCTGGGAGATAGGATCTCTCAAAGTTAGGGTTCCATCCTCTTCCATAAATCGTCCATAAACAGGACATCTGGGGAGATCTGCAATATCTTGGGATATAGAGGTCCAAATGAAATTCCTGAAGATTTTTCAGAAAGGGAACAGACTGTAATTTCTATGGTCTGAAGATCAGACTCAGAAGATGAACCAGTGACATGTGGCATGCCGTACAACTTCTCTGTTCTGAACAATCCTGTAACAGGTCACCTTGGTAAAAGGATCATAAATCCAAAATGGTGAAACCAATTCTGATTAAACCTATGGTTTTGGATCAGGGACATGCGAGGTTACCTCAGGGAGAAATTTTAGACACAAAGGAGTAGTAATTTTGGAGATATCATAGAAACAATAACAGGCATTTCTGCAAAAGAAATCAGAAAATTAGGGCTTCCTGTTCCGGGAGCTTCCCTCCACTGTTTTCAGAAAAGGAGTACATTGGACAGCTCCATTTGAAGAGATCTATTTGTTTATCCAATCAGATCTGAAAGATTCCAAGTTTTTAAAATTAGGGTTTCTGTGACAAACCTTAGATCAGCAAACTCCGGGACAAGGACGGACACCTCAAATCGGTAAGATCTAATCCTCTGCTATTTTCATTTGAGGTTCTCATTTCAATATAGCTTTATGATAAGCTTGGTGAAGTTGAAAACTTCCAAGCATAGAAGTATTTGATCTCCCTGAAGAAAAAGGATTGGACACCTACATGAGTATGGAGGTTCCAGTTTCAGAGGGAGATGAGGTTAGAAGCTTTTCAGAAGAAGGACTGGGTCAAGGCCAAAGAAGTCATCACGCTCATGCTGGAGAGGATGATGAACCATCCAGAAAGAGATCCAGATATGAAAGTGAAGATTCTTCAAGTGAGGATGAATATGTTCAGATTTCAGCTCTCACAGGTAACATTACTCATGGAAGTGATCATCGTCTTATAGACAGTGGGGCTTCCAAACATATGACAGGATTCAAGGAATCATTTGTAAGACTCTCAGAACATGAATCACCTCACAAGATGAAACTAGGAGATGACTACCAATATCCAATAAAAGGTAGTGAGGAATATTCATACAAGCTAGAATCTGGTAAGTCTCTAACAATGAAAGAAGTATTGTTTGTTCCAGGATTCAAGAAGAACCTTCTCTCCATTTCAGCATTGATGCAAAGGGAATGCGGGTTGCATTCATAGATGGTCAAGTCATCATATGGCCAAAAGAAAAGACTATCGATGATGTGGTAGTGATTGGAGAACAAGAAGGAGGATTGTACAAATTGAAGGGCCATCCAGAACAAGCCTCAATCCATGACATAGTAGAGCCAAATGAGGTTTGGCATAGAAGGCTTGCACATGTGCATTACAGAGCACTACCTATTGCAAGCAAAGCTATTGAAGGTCTTCCATAATTTCAAGCTATTTGAAGGGAAGAACAAAATCAGAATATGACCTAAAGAAACCAGTTGAAGAATGTGAAGATCAAAGAAGTGGTGATGGCCACCTTGAATGGCCTCCCGGGATCGTGGAATTCATTCATGTGAGGAATGTGTGCTAGAAGGAAGTGATTACTTTCAATAGACTCTAGAAAGAGAACTCACAAGAAGAAGAAGCTCAAGAAGAGAAAGTGGGAGCAACTGAAGATCAAGCTCTCATCATCCAAAGAAGATCCCTCAAGCAATGAGGAATATGAAGATCTCAACTCTTGAAGAACCTCTTATCCACCTCAGCATTTGGATAAGAAACGATGCGACTATGAATGAAGAAGACGATGAAGCTGAAGGCTCAAGAAGGAGTCTACCCTCGAAACAAATAAAGATAAGTATTCAATTGTCATTTCATTATATTATTTTGTTATGCATTTGTTTATATTCAGTTGTTGTATTATGCATGATAGGATGTTTGCATTAATGACAGCATACTACTAATATGCATGTGATGGGTAAGTAGCTCATGGTGCTATACAAATTCTCCATTGCTAATTATCTAGAATGAAACCTCGTTGCTGACATATTGGATTAATGCACAATCCCAATGTTGTCCTGGTAGAGATGGAAGGCATCTAGAAAGTTCAGTGAGATATGGATGAATGTTGTATTGGCTAAAGTAGTTGCATGATCATATATTTATGCATAAGTATTTTCCAATATGAATATTCTTTATGTAATGTTCTAACCATACAAATGCATTTGACTTGTAGGAAAGATCGCATACATAATCACCTACAAGCAAAGAAGAATTAAGACTTGTTCCGAAGAACAAGTGACGACATTTCAAGACAAAGAATAATATGATGAATGCAGTGACATCATTGATGCAGAACCTTCCAGACAAGAAGAAGTAACTGGAAGACTAGTTCAAGAAGAATGATGTCAGGGTGTAGTATCGAGACCTTAAGAGAAGTTCATAGTTCCATCATGCAGTAGATGGAAACATCGTGGGATACAAAGCAAGACTCGTAGCACGAGGCTTCTTACGAAAAGAAGGCCTAGACGATGAAGAGACATTTGCAGCCAGTAAGAGTTGAAACACATACATGATGAGCTTGATGAGTATCTTAACCTTTGCTACAAGGTTGATAGAGGATGTCAAGCTCACAGATGGGTGCAAGATGAATTTTTGAAGAAGTTCAAGATAGAGGATCTTAGTATCCAGTAATCCTAGATGGATACTACTTGTCACTCCAGTACAAAATGTTTCAGTGCATAGAGTACGGAAGACAGAGGGAGTGTGAGGCTCCGCTTCAGAGGGAGTGATTGCAGAAGATCCTGAGGTTTGACATGGTATGACAGGATGGGAAGATTACTGATGATTCTAGGCTTTACTGAGAGTAAAGCGGATTCCAACCTTTGCTTCAAGGTTGAAGGCGAAAGACCAGTGATGCTCCTGTTATGTGTCGATGCACTATTCTTCTAGGTATGGAGGTGTGGTAGAGTGCAGATGGAATCTTCCTTGGACAAGGGAAGTATGCAGTAGAGATCCTGAAGAGATTCAGGATGATGGACTGCAAGGCTATGGCTACACCTATGGCATCGAACCTGAAGCTATTAAGTGATGCTTCATCAGAGTCGGTTGATGCTACGATGTATCGTCAGATGATTGGGTCATTGATGTACCTGACGAACACAAGACCAGATATTTTCTTTGCTGTGAACACCTTGTGGCAGTACTTGACAGATCCGAGAAGTGTTCACTTGGTTGTTGCAAAGCATATTCTGAGGTACCTGAAGGGTACGATTGATTATGGGCTCAAGTATGATGTGAATCAGAAGATTAACCTAGAGGGTTATGTTGATTCAGTTTGGGCAGGCAGTGCCATCGACAGGAAGAGTACTTCGGGATGTTGCTTCAGTATGGGATCAGGTGTGATCTCTTGGTTTAGCAGGAAGCAATCCTGTGTGGCACTGAGTACAGCTGAAGCAGAGTATGTCGCAGCTTGTTCAGCTAGTTGTGAGGCAGTATGGCTGCGGAAGCTACTGTCTGATATATTTGATCTCCAGTTAGATGCTACTTGTATACATTGTGACAACCAGAGTTGTGTGAAATTGTCAGAGAATCCAGTGTTCCATGACAGGTCGAAGCATATTGAGATCAAATATCACTATATCAAGATATGGTGTAGAGAGGAGCAGTGAAGCTCCTGTATGTTGCGACGGAGGAACAGATACCTGATGTATTGGCGAAGCCATTGGCTAGGCTGAAGTTTGAGTACTTCAGAGAGAGACTTGGTGTTCTCCAGATCGAGGCTTCCTCCCCGAGACAGTGATGAGACCCATAGCCATTCTGACATGGTGAGAGGATTGGTTCCTTCCATGGTTAGATGTAAGGGCTGATCCATTCCGTCATGGTGAGAGGATTGGTTCCTTCCATGACTGATATGAGTGCTGAGATCTATAGCCATTCTGACGAGCAGGTCAGATGTAAGGGCTGAACCATTCTGTTCATGGCTAAAGGATTAAGTTCCTTCCATGTCAGATGTAAGTGTTGGCCATTTCGACTAGTAGGTCGGATATAAGTGCAGTGCCATTCCAACATGGTGAGAGGATTGGTTCCTTCCATGGTCGGATGTAAGGGCAATGACATGGTGAGAGGATTGGTTCCTTCCATGGTTTGGATGCCACATCTGGTATGAAAAAGGACCAGCCCTATG
>LPNX010513428.1:123017-222466 GCA_001517045.1 Pseudotsuga menziesii | reverse complement strand
GCTCTGGGAAGACACATCTAGTATGAAAAAGGACTAGCTCTGTGTGGATGCCACATCCAGCATGAAAAAGGGCTGGCTCTGTGAAGACTCATCTAGTATTAAAAAGGACTAGCTCTGAGTAGATGGTACATCCAGCATGAAAAAGGGCTGGCTCTGTAGAACTTCCTATGACGAGATAGTATACACATGATGATGACCAGTGGAGATCTAGATCGAGCTATGATCCAGATCTAGTTATGATGACTCTGAGAGATCCAGATCGAGTGATGATCCAGATCCAGTAGTGATGATCCAGATCGAGAGATGATCCAGATCCAGTCCAGTGATGTTGATCCAGATCGAGTGATGATCTAGATCCAGTGATGCCATTTTGTGATAACCCAGATCGAGAGATGATCCAGATCCAGATGACTTGAAGATGAAGATGACTCAAAGACGAAGATGATCCAGTTGATGCAGAGAAGAAGACCAGTGCTGAAAATTGTGTCGAAAGAATACCTTCCTAGTTAAGAGGGAGTGTTGATGTATATGTAACTTCGGAATGTATTATTCTATGTATTCTATGTATTGTATTATGTATTTAAGTCATGTGGTCATGCCCCGATGTTCCGATCGGGAGGATTAATAATGTAAACAAGTCATATCAAGTCATTAGGTAAGTCCCCACAGTTTCGGGGCACTTGAGTTATTATACACTAATTAAGGTGTAGGCTCGAGTAGTAATTATTAGGTTGAGCCTACGTGTGAAATGGCAACTTAAGTGAACGGACTAATATAAATAGAGAGTGTGTGTCTCTCTATTTATCACTTGTGAATTACATCACTTGCTCTCTCAAGTGTGGCGCACCTTTGGAGAAGGAAATACTTTGGCTTGACAGAAGACAGAAGGCTGCTGTTGTGTTGGGAGGTCATCTTACTGTTTTGGGATCACATCTTGTGGTGATACTATCTTAGAGGAAGTTGAGGGGTTTTCTCCATTTATGGTTTCCCCTCCTAAAATCTTTGTTTCTCTTATCTCTTGTGATGTGCTTATGTGATTGCTGTGCTTGTTATTCTCTCAGTGAAAAGATCTTAACATAATGCTAGCTTAAATGTTGAAAAACTAACATTAGAGGACATTGAATATTCAAACCATGGATCCATATGCTTCTTCTCTACCCATTTAGCAGGTTCTGAATAAAACCTTATAAAGTATTTATATAAATCTGAAGACACCACAAGTTTCTTACTACCTCTTGTTTCTGTTGCTTCTTTTTGGATCAATGTGTCCACTTTGACACATTCCTCATTTCACTTAACTGACTTCTTGTCATTATTAAAGAATTTATTATAATATTTTCATCTACAGAAATCGTGTATGCATCATCTTGTCCAGTCACACCAATTGCTACTGGATCCACTAAAGTAGTTGCATCCTCTACAACACATGTATACATAGCTTCCTGAGCTCGGTGATGTCGTTTTACCATCATTTAGAGGGAGGCATGGCAACTTCATCACTTGGTAGGATACTTCAGAAATGATATTTATCAGCCTTTGGTGGCAAACACATAGGTATTTCCATAAAAATTGAAGACATCTGCCCATGTGGAAAATCACCTTCAATTTCAAGACTATTAGAACTTGAGATATTATTAGTTCTCAAATGGAATTCATTTATGGCATCAAGCTTTCAAAGTTAGCCAAGACTTGGTCCAGAATCCAACTACAACAGAACTTGTGAAGATTTTTAGCAGATTTGGAATGTGAATTTACTAAAATGCCTTTTGAAAAAGACATTTTAGAAGACGATGCTAATGCAAGTCTTTAATTGTTGCCAATGGGTTTTTAAATGTCCATCCTCATCAACTGTTAATCATTTTAAAATTTGGAGTATTTATGTGAGACATCATGAGTATGTGACCATTGAATAATGTCCTGAAAGGGGTGCACTCTATATGCAATGTTACAAAATTTTAAACACAAAATTGTATGTTTTCTGTCTTAAGCTATGTTCTTTTTCAGGCACCTAGAAAAAAATGTATTTGCTGTATATGTGCAGTTAACACACTATCAATGTTAATCCTGTTAGAGGTCATCCACTCGTTATCCCTAGCTAGCACTTTGATTTGAACTTTTTCACATTGTATGGTTTTGCCTTAAGCTTTGATCTTGTGCAGGAACCTGGAAAAAAATGACAAACTAGTGTTAATTTAAGAAATGAATGTGATCTCTATGGGTGAAGTAATGTGCATCCACAATATACATCGAAAGAAGAAAGGTGCATTGTAGAATTCATGTGGGGTATCATGTCAATATACTAGGTATAAATATAAAGGGGTATAAAAAAAGTAAATGAAAAAATGGATACATGCAATATTTAGTGAAAATAGGTGGTTTTTTTAATTGGGAAGGTCTATTGGGAGGGGGTTAAAAAAAATGATTTTGAGAGATATTTTCCAATATTTTTTGAAAATAGGGGTATTGTTTCATATGCCACGAACAAACGTGCTATGGCATGGTTTTACTAAGTGAAGACCCCGTGGTAAGAAGTAGTGTACCTTGGATGAATTTTGGATAAGAATTGTTCATACCTAGAGGTTTGTACCAATGATTAAGTTGGTAAAGTGATACACACTTGCACTTGGTTTGTAATCCCTGTAAACATATCCACCCTTCTTTCTTGCATTGTTGTCATGTGTAAGGTATTCACCTTTAACAACCATAGACCCGATGGGGAAGCGGTTGTTTTCATCATCAGTCGTGGACATAATGAGGGTTTGCTTTTTCTCTATACAATGTGCCAACTAGTAATCACCACCCCATTCACTATATTTTGAGGCAACCACTACGTATATGTGTCCTGCCTAGTATGATTATATGTATATGATCAAATATTTTTTGTGTGATACAAGGCCATTAATGTGAGTTTCAAGACTACAAAAATAAACAAAAAAATGTTAGGGAAATGCATCATACCAGTTTGTACAAGCTCTGAGACATGATCAAAATCTATAGAAATAGACGATTAGTCTTCTTCCAACGGAGTTAACTCAACAATTGCAGGATGATCAAGTGGAAGTGATATGCAATCCCATCCATCAACCCAATCCAATGATTCACACACATCCTAGTCACCATCACAACAAGGAGGGAAAAATCAAGCAAGTTTTCTGGTCCAAATTTCAAATACTGGGTTATCAGAGCTTCAAACCGAATGAAATCCACGAGTCCTAGGCATAATCTTGCATTCCCATGCATGTGAACGATCTATGTCTACCACCTCCCAAAAACATATCTCCACATGTCTCTTTCTTGTGTATTCTACTCGCATAGTTGATTCCTCTCCCATTACTGACGTGCACCACCTGACTATAGATTAAGCATTTCAAATAGTAGATATTGTAGATAATTTCAATTCCTCTCTTTGTAGGGCTATTTTGACACATGCTCCAGCTTGATCTATATGTATGTTCCTTCCCTTCAAATGATCATTGAACATGATGAAGCAATGGCGTACATAGTGGAAGTCATGGCACCTATCATCACTTATGTAGAAGTGATATTCCTTTAGAATTTCTCTTTTCTCTTCACTGCTACTCGGGCCATGCCTATATGTGATATGCACCATCAAGGAAACCTGCTCAGAGTGATAATACTGACTTTGGATCTCATTTTGAGGTTGCAGAGTGTAGTTGTCGGCAAAATCAACAACTAAAAGTATAGTACCATGGGGAAATGTATCTCTGGATATTCTAAAATTCTCATCCCGCCATCGTGCCAAGTGGATATGCTGAACATATTGATGTGTATTTTCAATAAATTCCTTGATGAAGACACTAACTTGTACCTGTTGACACAAAATGATCTCAATATAAGGTTTTTTTTGTAAGTAAAGAATGAAATGAAACCGTTCAAACATAAATTTATGTTGATGTATTTGTAACTTCGAAATGTATTCATCTATGTATCTTATGTATTGTAACCTGATGTTTATTTTGGGATGTATTTATAATGTAATTGAGTCATGTTGTCATGCCCTGATGTTCCTATCGGGAGAATCAATAATGTAAACAAGTCATTAGAGGAAATTTGGGGTCTAAAATGGGCCTCCTAAGGAAAATAATAAAATAATAGTTAAAATAATAAAATAATACTTATTAATTTTGGAGGAAGAATGAAAAAAACTACTTTTTATGTTGGTATTTTCGACATATCTCCCTATGTATTTACTCAAATTCTGAGCGGGAGAGCTCGTTGAATGTGGAATTTAATTTTGCATCCAACGAGTACCCACACTGCATACTTTTGACAGACCCCGCTACCCCAAAAACAAGAAATACCTGAAAAAATGTGATGATGATGTCATCATCACGCTTTTTTCAGGTATTTCTTATTTTTGGGGTAGCGGGGTCCATCAAAAGTATGCAATGTGGGTACTCGTTGGATGCGAAATTAAATTTCGCATCCAACAAGCTCTCCTGCTTGAAATTTGAGTAAAAAGACATGGAGATATGTCGAAAATACGAACAAAAAAAGTAGTTTTCTTTTATGACAAATATGTCAATTCAACCATTATGGTTGACTCATTTTATTGAAATTCTATTGGTTCTTGAATTCCAACTCACAAAATTTGTTGTTGGCACATTTTCTTATAAGGCCCATTTTAGATCCCAAATTTCCTCTAATGCATGTCAAGTCATAGTGAGTAACCCTCCGATTGTCTAAGGGTTAAAGTCCCTGCAGTTTCGAGGCACTAGGGTTATTAGACTCTCCTAGTAGAGGTCGGTCCTGGTAGGGTTTTAGTCATGTCAAGATTAGTATAAATAGAGAACTGGAGTCTCCATTTATCATACAACTTATACACACTCAAGTGTAGCGCATAGTTGAGGAAGGAGAAGACACTGGGGCTAGATAAGAAGAAGTTTACTCCTGTCAAGAGATCACTTACTGTTTTGGGGATTTTCTATTTTGGTGCTGATTCTATCTCTAAGGAAGTTGCGGGGTTTTCACCATTTATGGTTTCCTTGAGGATAAACACTGTGTTCATTGTCTCTTGTGTTTGATTGTTGTGCTTGTTATTCTCTCAGTAAAGATCCTAACATAATGCTAGCTTAATGATGAAATTCTAACATGGTATCAGAGCTAACCTGAGAAGAAGACAATGTGCAGCTGCAGGAACTAGGGCTTCCTAGTTTGTGGATCTTCCTCCACAAATTTTCAGCAAAAGTAAGGTGGAATAACTCTCCTCCTTAGGGCGCATCTTTCTGTCGAAGCAGGATCCAATTCTGAGGTTTTTAGTTTTGGACCCATCACTACTACCGAAAATTAGGGCTTTTCATAGAAGAGGAATTTTTCAGTAATCCCAGGACTTGATTGATCTCCTCCCAAAAATATAAGTTAGGGATAAATTTCAAGGCATTTTGGTGAACTGATCTCTAGAAAAGCAAAACCCTAATTTGCTACTGAACCAGCACTGCAGGATTTCAGCTCAAGTTTCAGATTTGACATCTTGAACCTAGTAAGATCTAAAATCTTTTGTATTTCCATTTTAGGTTCTCAGTTTAAGATGTCTCATCATACCAAGCTTGATGAAAATCTTGAGGGAGATGATAACTTTCGAGCTTGGAAGTATAGGATCTCCCTGGTCCTGGAAGAGAATGAGTTGGACTCCTATATCAATGAGGAGGTTCCAGTTCCAGAGGGAGATGAGGCTAAGGCCTTGCATAAGAAGAATTTGGTTATGGCAAAGAGAATCATTGCTAATTCTATCAAGGATCATCTCATACCATAGGTGTCCTCCCTCAAGACACCTAAAGCTATGTTTGATGCCCTAACCAAATTGTTTAAAGGGAAGAACATAAACAGGAAGATGACTTTGAGAAACCAATTGAAGAATGTGAAGATCCAGAATGCTGAGACTGTTCAGTCTTACTTTACAAGGGTTTCTCAGATCAAGGAGCAGCTAGAAGCAATAGATGAAGAAGTGGAAAATGCAGATATTGTGATGACCACCTTGAATGGTCTCCCTAGATCATGGGACTCTTTCATTCAAGGAATCTATGCCAGAAAGAAGTTAGTCAAGTTCAGCAAATTATGGGAGGAATTCTCCCAAGAAGAAGATAGGATAGCAGCTCGAGAAGAGAATATGGGTAGTGAATATCAAGCTCTCATAGTTCACTCCAAGAAAAACAGGAGGAGCAATTATCACTCCAAAGGTAAGACCTCACACTCTAGAAAAGATCTAATACTATTAGATGTTACACATGTGATGAGAAAGGTCACATATCCAAATTCTACCCTAACAAAAGAAATCTAAGGAAGAAGAACAAGAGAAGACATCATGCCCATGCTGCAGAGGATGATGAACCTTCCACAAAAAGAATCAAACAAGAGAGTGATGACTCTTCAAGTGAGGATGAATATGTACTGATCTCCACTCTCATGGGAACTGTTTCACATGGAAGCAATGATTGGCTTATAGACACTGGTGCTTCCAAGCACATGACGGGATTCAAAGAATAATTTGTAAATCTATCTGAACATGAGTCACCTCACAAGGTGAAACTTGGGGATGACTACCAGTATCCAATAAAAGGTAGTGGTGAATCATTCTATAAGATAGAATCTGGAAATTCTTTGAAGATGAAGAATGTATTATTTGTTCCAGGACTAAAGAATAAACTCCTCTCCATATCGGCATTGGATGCAAAAGGAATGAGGGTTTCTTTTGTAGATGGCCAAGTTCTTATGTGGCCAAAGGGAAAGACTTTTGATGATGCAATAGTGATTGGAGAACAAGAAGGAGGTCTATACAAGTTGAAGGGCCAACCAGATCAAGCTTTGGTTCATGACATAGTAGAACCAAATGAACTTTGGCATAGAAGGCTTGCACATGTGCATTACAGAGCACGACCACTTGCAAGCAAAGTTGTTGAAGGTCTTCCAGAAATTCAAGCAAAACATGAAGGGGTCTGCAAAGGATGTGCGAAAGGAAAGAATACAAAAAAGACATTTCCAAGTAGAGAGAGCAAAGCAAAAGGAATCTTGGAAATCATCCACTCCGATGTATGCAGACCAATGTCATCAAGCTCACTAAGCAGGTATGTGTACTATGTTTATTTTATTGATGAGTTTTCTAGGAAGACATGGATTTACTTCATGAAGAATAAAAATGAAGTGTTTAGCAAGTTCAAGGAATTCAAAGCCTTGATCGAGAACCAGACTAAAAAGAATATCAATACTTTTTGATCAGACAATGGCGGAGAATTCACTTCAAATGAGTTCAAGGAACTATGTAAGGACTCAAGGATTAAGAGGGAGTTGTCCACTCCTTACAATACACAATAGAATGGCATTGCAGAAAGGAAGAATAGAACCATTATGGAAGCTGCAAGAGCTATGCTTCATGATCAAGATCTTCCTACGCATCTTTGGGAAGAAGCAGCCAGAACATCAGTGTATGTACAAAACCGTACTCCACACAGAGTACTCAAGAACAAGACTCCTGAAGAAGTCTTCTCCAGCAAGAAACCAGAAGTCGGCCATCTCAGAATATTTGACTATCCTGTGTACATACACATTCCAAAAGAGAAGAGAACAAAATTATATCCTTCAGGAAATAAGGGTATATTTGTGGGATACTCTGAAAGCTCGAAGGCTTACAGAATATACTTCCCAGGATTCAAAAAGATTGACATCAGCAGGGATGTAACATATGATGAAGATTCAGCCTACATCAAATCCAGAAAGAAACCTGCTGAATAACCTGAAGAAGTATAAGCACCGAGAATTCATGATACAATCATGAATGAAGAAACTCAAGAAGAAGATCGAGAACTTGAAGAACCACAAAGACCTGTAGATCCACCACAGGAGAAGAATCCTCACAAGAGGAACTGCTTGGGTACTAGAGATTATCCAAGGTGTAGAAAGATATGGGGTTCCAGAAGAGAATCTCAGAGAAAGAAAGAGGACTAGATCCTGTTCCAGCTATGTAGCTCTACTATGTGACTTTATTGATAAAGAACCTTCTGAGTATGAAGAAGCAGTAGAACGGAAAGAATGGAAGGATGCAATGATCGAAGAGTATCAATCGATCATGAAGAATGATGTTTGAGATGTTGTCCCAAGACTAGAAGGGAAGTCAGTTGTAACTTCCAAATGGATCTACAAGATCAAGCATGCTGCAGACGGTAGCATTGAAAAGTATAAGGCAAGATTTCTGGCTCGGGGTTTCTCTTAGAAAGAAGGAATAGAATATGAAGAAACCTTTGCACCTGTAGCTAGATACACTTCCATCAGATCGGTACTTGCTCTGGCTACAGTGATGAAATGGAAGATACACCAAATGGATGTCAAGACTGCTTTCTTGAATGGTGTGGTAGAAGAGGAAGTGTATGTGGAGCAGCCACTCAGTTTTGAGACACATGATAGGGAGTCTCATGTGTGTAGATTGAAGAAATCCCTGTATGGTTTGAAACAGGCACCCAGAACATGGTACGACAGAATTGACAGCTTTCTATCTAGTTTGGGCTTTACCAAGAGTAAAGCAGATTCCAACCTTTACTACAAGGTGGAAGATGGAAACCCGGTGATACTTCTACTATATGTAGATGATCTATTTATGACAGGTATGGATGGGTTGATTGATGATACGAAGAGAAATCTTTCTGTTGAATTCGAGATGAAGGACTTGGGAATGATGCATTATTTCCTAGGTATGGAGGTGTGGTAGACTATAGATGGAATATTTCTTGGACAAGGAAAGTATGCAGTAGAGATCCTGAAGAGGTTTGGGATGATGGACTGCAAGGCATTAACCACACCTATGGAATCAAACCTGAAGCTATTGAGTGATGCTTCATTAGGTATAGTTGATGTTACAATGTATCGTCAGATGATTGGGTCCTTGATGTACTTGACGAACACGAGACCAGATATTTTCTTTGCTATGAACACCTTGAGCCAATACTTGACAAATCCAAGACATGTTAACTTGATTGCTGCAAAGCATATTCTGAGGTACCTGAAGGGTATGGTTGATTATGGGCTCAAGTATAAGGCTGATCAAAGAATTAACCTAGAGGGTTATGTTGATTCAGATTGGGTAGGTAGTGCCATCGATAGGAAGAGCACTTTAGGGTGTTGCTTCAGTATGGGATCAGGTGTGATCTCATGGTTTAGCAGGAAGCAATCCTATGTGGCACTGAGTACATCTGAAGCAGAGTATGTTGCAGCTTGTTCAGCTAGTTGTGAGGCAGTATGGATGAGGAAGCTACTGTCTGATTTGTTTGATCTCCAGTTAGATGCTACTTGTATATACTGTGATAACCAGAGCTGTGTAAAGTTGTCAAAGAATCCAGTATTCCATGACAAGTCGAAGCATATCGAGATCAAGTATCACTATATCAGGGATATGGTGAAGAGAGGAGCATTGAAGCTCCAGTATGTTGCGACGGACAAACAAATCGCTGATGTGTTGACTAAGCCATTGGCTAGGGTGAAGTTTGAGTACTTCAGGGAGAAGCTTGGTGTTCTCCAGATCGAGGTTCCTCCCAAGAGGAAGTGATGTGTCCATGCTGAGCCATTCTAACATGGTGAGAGGATTGGTTCCTTCCATGATCAGATGTAAGTGCTATGCCATTCTGACATGGTGAGAGGATTGGTTCCTTCCATGGTTGGATGTAAGAGCTGTGACATGGTGAGAGGATTGTTTCCTTCCATGATAAGATGTAAGTGATGTGCCATTTCGACATGGTGATAGGATTGGTTCCTTCCATGGTCGGATGTAAGAGTTATGACATGGTGAGAGGATTGGTTCCTTCCATTGTCAGGTATATGTGGATGCCACATCCAGCATGAAAAAGGGCTAGATCTATGAAGACACATCTAGTATGAAAAAGGACTAGCTCTGTGTAGATGACACATCCAACATGAAAAAGGGCTGGCTCTATGGAGGCTCATCTAGTATGAAAAAGGACTAGCTCTGAGTAGCTGCCACATCTGGTATGAAAAAGGACCAGCTCTGTGATGCCTCATATGGTATGAAAAAGGACAAGCTCTGTGATGCCTCACCTAGTATGAAATAGGAGTAGCTCTTAGAAGGCTCATCTAGTATGAAAAAGGACTAGCTCTGAGTAGCTGCCACATCTGGTATGAAAAAGGACCAGCTCTGTGATGCCTCATCTGATATGAAAAAGGACCAGCTCTGTGATGCCTTACCTGGTATGAAAAAGGACTAGCTCTGAGAAGGCTCATCTAGTATGAAAAAGGACTATCTATGAGTAGCTGCCACATCTGGTATGAAAAAGGACCAACTCTGTGATGCCTCATCTGGTATGAAAAAGGACCAACTCTATGATTCCTTACCTAGTATGAAAAAGGACTAGCTCTGAGAAGGCTCATCTAGTATGAAAAAGGACTAGCTCTGAGTAGCTGCCACATCTGGTATGAAAAAGTACCAGCTCTGTGATGCCTCATCTGGTATGAAAAAGGACCAGCTCTATGATGCCTCGTCTAGTATGAAAAAGGACTAGCTCTGAGATGATACATCCAGTATGAAAAAGGACTAGCTCTGTAGAGGTTCCTAT
Source organism: Pseudotsuga menziesii (assembly GCA_001517045.1). Taxonomy (NCBI): domain Eukaryota; kingdom Viridiplantae; phylum Streptophyta; class Pinopsida; order Pinales; family Pinaceae; genus Pseudotsuga; species Pseudotsuga menziesii. Next base: position 211,895 of record LPNX010513428.1, on the reverse strand, counting down.
GATGAGAAGAATCAAGAGATAGCACATGTGATGATGCCCAGTGATGATCCAGATCGAGTGATGATGATCTAGATCCAGTGATGATGATCCAGCAGTGATGATCCAGATCCAGTGATGATGCTTCATGATGATCCAGATCGAGTGATGATCTAGATCCAGTGATGATGCCCGCGATGATCCAGATCCGATGACTTGAATATGAATATGAATTGAAGATGAAGATGACTTGAAGACTTAGAGGACCTGAGATGCAGATAACGAGATGATCCAGTTGATACAGAGAAGAAGACCAGTACTGAAAATTGTGTCGAAAGAATACCTTCCTAGTTAAGAGGGAGTGTTGATGTATTTGTAACTATGGAATGTATTCATCTATGTATCTTATGTATTGTAACCCGATGTTTATTCCGGGATGTATCTATAATGTAATTGAGTCATGTTGTCATGCCTCGATGTTCCGATCGAGAGAATCAATAATGTAAACAAGTCATGTCAAGTCATAGTGAGTAACCCTCTGATTGTCTAAGGGTTAAAGTCCCTGCAGTTCCAGGGCACTAGGGTTATTAGACTCTCCTAGTAGAGGTCGGCCCTGGTAGGGTTTTAGTCATGTCGGGATTAGTATAAATAAAGTACTAGAGTCTCTATTTATCATACAAATTATACACACTCAAGTGTAGCGCATAGTTGAGGAAGGAGAAGACACTGGGGCTAGATAAGAAGAAGGTTATTGCTGTCAGGAGATCACTTACTGTTTTGGGGATTTTCTATTTTGGTGTTGATTCTATCTCTGAGGAAGTTGCGGGGTTTTCACCATTTATGGTTTCCCTGAGGATAAACACTGTGTTCATTGTCTCTTGTTTTTTATTGTTGTGCTTGTTATTCTCTCAGTAAAGATCCTAACATAATGCTAGCTAAATGATGAAATTCTAACAATTTATAGATAAATGCATGTACCTGAGATGTCACCAATTGTATTTTTTTGCTTTCTTTCCCTGGGACTATTTCATAGCTGATACATTTGAAACTTTTCATGTCTGTAACCATATGCCCAAATTGATTGTCTCCACTCTCGTGCATACATTGGCTCAATAATGTCATTCCAGTACAGTTGGAGCAAGTTCCATTCGAATAGTATTTTGCATAGTATGTTTGACCCTCAAGCCTATTGCACATGATATTATGAATTAATTCTCTTGATGAGGTTGGTGGTATTGTCAAGGAGCAATCCTGCACATGGTTAGTATGCAACACACGATGAATGTACAAAAATGTTTCATAGTAATATTCATATTCTACATGGTATCTACAAGAAGTGTTACGAAGAGTATTTATTCTAACATACCAGGGCTTACATTTCTCAAAAGATATTTTCCCCAAATTCAATTGTCTATGTTCATTCCTAAATTTCTCATATAGTTATGTCTGTGTTATATCAAGAAGATGCTTAATATATGGTTCACGATCCTTTGAACCCCTTCTCAATTTTAGTACGTCCTTTCGATTTGAAGAAGGCCTTGTGGGATCATTCCAAAAACTATGCACTAGTCCCTTTACTGCATCAACTAGCTTCATGTCACGACGTGGCAACCGACCAATAAAGGCCCAAAAATCTCTCTGGGCGGTTGTGTCAAAATGTTCTCTTCCAATATAATACCTACGGAGGGTTTTTACATTCAAATTAACTAGTTTAGATGTAGGCTTGAGAAAACAAAGGACCTTGGTGTTCTTATTTACAATTGCTTGTGACAACACACGACGAGCCGCATTGCGGTCCTTTGACCGTGTGTTCTTACCAATTTTACCAAAGGCATCTACTAAGATTTTAACTATATGAGAACTTGGTCTAGAAGTCTTTATAATATTTATCCCTAGCGATTTCCTAACAATATTCATGCCACTATATTTTAACAATGATAAAAATAATCTACATTTATCTCCATCACATTTAGAAACAAAATATTTATTTAGTATCTGTTGAGTTTTATAAGCAATACTACGTTTAGATAGTGTACCTTCAATGGAATTGAGGAGTCCTTCATCAACTTGTATACGCTTCGGAGTTCTTCAACGTGTGCTTTCTAATGGAGGTAAGGGGGTTGGATTTCTATCATCTAGCGCATCAACAATACGCTATGGCATTTCAGTAGCAACTTGTTGTCCTTCATTCTCTTCTTGGTAGTTGGATGGTGGAAGTCCAACATCCTCATCGATGGTCCAGATAATATTTTCTTCTTCAACAGTAGGCTCCATGTCCAACGCCTCTTCATGAGCTTCGTCTTGAGATGGTAACTTATCACTTTGACTTGATGTGGGATTTGAAACATCCCCTAATGAGCACCTACGTTTTGCTTCTTGAATACTTCCATGGGGTGCTTGTTCAACAACTATTCTGGAAATTGAAGGTCCCTCTAGTGAATGCTTCCTTTTTTTGTCCTGGATTAATACGATGAACCGTCATATCCTTCATAATTGGATTTGGATTAGTTTCCAAAGAAAGCCTCTGATTCATCATGTCTATTCTTTTCTTTTCTTTCTCTTCTTCGATGACTTCTTGAGGTCTATTCTTCCTTGCTGATTTTCTTCCTCAGTTACGTACATTCCCCATCACCACAATGATCAATTCAATATAGTTTGTTTTTGTTGCTCCTCAATTACAAGCTTTCAAACCTTTAACATTCTTTATAGATATTGATCCTTCAAGGTGCTTCAATCTTCCTTCTCAATTGTTCATATTTCCCATCAAAAGAATGATGAATGGGAAAATTTACCTTTGGTTCTCTTGAATAATAAGCAAATGAAAGTTAATCATAAATTGTTCCTCACGCTGATTCTCTTGTACAATTGTGTATATCCACCATCACCATGAAATGACATTGAAGCTTGATATCTTATCCTGTGTGCTTCTGAACCATGAAATATTTCCTCAATGCTGCACCTGCATAACAAAAAGAATGATGGAGAATGTGTATTGTGAGTATTTCCACAGGTGGGCTTGTGCTCTTGAAAAAAAACGCGTGGTAATCGGATTTTCGTAAAAACAGAGTGAAGTTGCTCTTAGACAAAAACAATCCACTGTTTTTACAGTCCTAAAACGTGCACGCATTATTTATAGTAAAAACGCGTACGCGATTTGTATAAGTAAAACGCATACGCAATTTGTATAAGTAAAACACACACACGATATGTTTAAGCACAATTAATAGGGTGGGTGAACAACTGAAGCAACGAATAAAATCATAAGAAAACATATGTTTTCTATGGTTAGCAACAAAGCAAATGTTTTTAGTGTTTCCTTATTTTCATGCATATAAATGTTTCTCTCTATAGCCCCAATAATCCCTACATACACCTATCTCTTTCTAAATATAGCTCCCTCATTCTTTCTGCATCCCTCCCTATATGTTTCTTTCTCTCCCTTACTCCATCCCTCCCTCTCTCACCGTGAGGATGATGATGAACATGATGATGGTGATGATGATGATGGTGAAGACAAAGATGATGATACTGATGGTGATGAAGACGATGATGATTATCATGATGGTGGTGATGATGACGATGATGATGATGAAGATGATGATGATGATGATGAAGATGACAATGTTGATGATGATGAAGATGATGATGATGTCGATGATGATGATGATGATGATGATGATGAAGACGATGATGATCATGATGATCATGGTGATGAAGATGATGATGATGAGCATCATGGTAATGATGATAATGATGAAGAAGATCAGCACGATGGTGATGAAGAAGATGTTGATGATTATGATGGTTATGAAGAAGATCATGATGATGGTGACGAAGAAGATCATGATCATGGTGATGAAGACAATGATGATGAACATGATGATGATGATGATGATGATGATGATGGTGATGATGATAATGATCTTGATGATGATGATTATTATGATCATGATCATGATGATGAAGACGATGATGATCAACATGATGATGATGATGATGATGATGAACATTATGATGGTAATGATGATGATGATAATGATAATAATGATGAACATGATGATGGTGATGAAGACGATGATGATGAACATCATGTGATGATGATAATGATGAACATGATGATGGTGATGATGATGAACATGATGATGGTGCTGCTGATGATGAACATGATGAGGATGATGAAGACGACGATGATCATGATCATGATCATGATCACGATGATTATTATCATGATGATGATGACGTCGACGATGATCATGGTGATGAAGACCATGATGATGATGATGATCAACACGAAGATAATGATCATGATGAGGAAGACGATGATGATCAACATGATGGCGATGAAGAAGATGATGATGATTATGATGGTTATGATGATGATTATGATGATCATCATGATCATCAAGATGAAGACGATGATGATGAACATGATGATGATGATGATGATGATGATGATGATTATGATGGTTATGATGACAACGATGATGATTATAATGATGAACATGATGATGGTGATGATGATGATCATGGTGCTGAAGACGACGACGATGAACATGATGATGGTGCTACTGATGATGAACATGATGATGATGATGAAGACGACGATGACGATGATGATGATCATGATGATGATGATGATTATCATGATGATGGTTATGATGATGTTGATGATGATGATGATGATGGTCATGATGATGATGATGATGATTATGGTAATGAAGACGATGATGATGAACATGATGATGATGATGATAATGATCATGATTTTGATGATGATTATTATGACGATCATGGTCATGATGATGAAGACGATGATGATCAACATGATAATGATGATGATTATGATGGTTATGATAATGATGATGATGATGATCATGATCATGATGATCATGATAATGATTATGATGATCATGATCATGATGATGAAGACGATGATGACGACGACGATGATGACGATGATGATCATGATGATGAAGACGATGGTGATCAACATGATGATGATGCTAATGATGAAGATGATGATGAATATGATGATGATGATGATGGGCATCATGATATTCAAGACAATGATGATGATAATGATGATGATGACGATGATGATCAAGATGATGAGGAACAATGGTGATCAACATGATGATGATGATGATGATGAGGGTCATGATGATGAAGACGATGATGATCAACATGATGATGATGATGAAGAAGTTGATGTTGATCATGATCATGATGATGAAGACGATGATGATGATGATGATGATGATGATGATAATGATCATGATCATCATGATCATCATGATTATCATGATGAAGATGAACATGATGATGATGATGATGATGATGATGATCATGATGGTTATGAAGATGATGATGATGATGATTATGATGATCATGATCATGATGATGAAGACGATGATGAGCAACATGATGATGATGATGATGATGATGATGATGATTATGATGGTTATAATGATGATGATGATGATGATGATGATGATGATGATGAACATGATAATGGTGATGATGATGAACATGATGATGGTGATGATGATGATGCTGATAATGATCATGATGATCATGATCATGATTATAAAGATGAACATGATGATGATGATGATGACGACGACGATGATGATCATGATGATGAATACGATGTTGATCAACATGATGATGATGATGATGATGATGATGATGAGGGTCATCATGATGAAGACGAAGATGATCATCATGATGATGAAGAAGAAGACGATGATGATGATGATGATGAAGAAGATGATTATCATGATTATCATGATGATGAAGATGATGATGATCAACATGATGATGATGATGAATATGATGGTGATGATGTTTATGATGATGATGAACATCATGGTGATAAATACGATGATCATGATCATGAGGGTCATGATGACGATGATGATCAACATGATGATGATGATGATGAACATGATGATGATGACGATGATGATGATGATGATGAAGATGATGGTGATAATGATGATGATGATGATGATGTTGAACACCATGATGATGAAGACAGTGATGGTGATCATCATGATAATGAGGATGATGATGATAATGTGCATGATGATGATGATCATGATGATGAAGACGATGACGATCAACATGACGATGATGATGAATATGGAAATGAAGATGATCAACATGATGACTATTATGGTGATGATGGTGACACCATCCATCTCTCTCTCTCTCTCTCTCTCTCTCTCTCTCTCTCTCTCTACATGTACGGACCTGCACCTTTCTCTCCTAGCATCTATTCCCCCATCACCCCTCACACACACACACCTTCTATCACTCCCTCAATATCTCTTTCCTTCACTCTATCTTCATCCCTCCTTCACCTCCCTCCTCCTTCTCTATATTATTCTCTCTCACACTCTCTCCACAAAATTCTCTCTCTCTCTCTCTCTCTCTCTCTCTTTGTCTCTCTCTATGTTTTCAACTTATCCTTTCTCCTCAACCCCCTACCTCATTATGACCCCTATTATATGCTTTATCGCATCTCATTCCCATCTCTTCAATTTCCCCCTCCTTCGCCTCTCTCCTCCAACACATCCTATTCCTCCTCTAATACTCCATATCCACTTTTCCATTCACCAATCCTCTCTCTCATCAAACCATCACCCACTTCCTCCCCTCCACCTTATGCCCCTTTCTCCACTCAAATTTACAACATCCCACTAGGACCTTAATCATTCCCAACCCCCTTTCAACTATTAACCATCCCCACTTGAACTTCTAACATCTTCCTATTCCCTTGACCCTTCCCCACCCCCTCTAAACTATTATCCATACATTTGATATATTACACATAGTTCTATATTTTTATCTCTACAACACGCGCTCGCTTCTTAGAGTTACACAGCGCGCTCACGTTTTATAGTTATGTAATGCGCACACATTTTATAGCTATATAACGTGCTCACGTTCTGTAGTTATATAACGCGTGTGCGTTTACGAATTCTACAAGGAGGGAAATGAAATTTGAATTGAAACATGCCAATTCACTTGCTTGCATGTCACCAATAGTCCTATGTGTATGGTTTGGAATTTTCTTTGGTAATACCAAACTTGTGCTATGGTACATGATAAACCATAGCTAATTAGACATTTCCCCCATTTTCTGAAGAAGTCATTGTTTACAAACTCGTTACAGTATGCTACACACAGTCAATTTTGGCAAAATCTTAAACATAAATAGCATTTTTTCTGCATATTCTAAATATGTAATTTTTATAATAAAAAATATTATATTTTCCTATTTGTTTTCAATTTCTATTGTGTCTTAACTCCTTAACTCAAAATACATGTCGTTAGTGTTATTCCCATAACTTTTTCAATTCGTAATCGTTTTAAAAAAAAACTATATGGTGCACTAGAAGACACTGACCTCTACATTCTATAAAAAAACCATTTCATAAATATTTCATTAGACCTTCAAAGGCTACAACCACAAAAGATGTACCATTTTCGAAGAATGATCACTTAGATAATTATAAAAAAAATTAAAAATTACTAATTTTATTTTCAAAAAATAGTGTTGCACTAGTGTTATATGTTTTCTACATGACTGCAAAGTTTTGTATCCCGAAAGCATCATTTAGGACCTCAAAGGTTGCACCCACAAAAACATATACCTTATGATTTGCCTAAAAAAAATGACTGTTAGAAAAAATGAAATTTGAGATAGTTATAAAAAAATTCAATACATAAACCTTATATATTTGGAAACATGATTCAATTTCCTACATTTAATATTTTTCACTCAAAGCAAGATATTTTGTGTAAGTATCTCAAAAAAAGCAATTAAGTTGAGGAATTGTAGATTTTTCAGTTTTCTATTGCATTTAACATGCCAAAAGTGACCCTAATAAGCTTGCACTATCCCTTCTCTCTCCTAATTTAGTAGCTATTTTTACCTCCATTTCAAAAAGGGTTTATACGAGTATCACACATTTTCATTTGAGGCATTTTTTTGGGCCTTGGAATCATCTTTGTGGTAAAATATTGTTAATTTATATTTTCAAGTACAGTTTTTAGAAATTAAACAAAACAACATACATTTAGAAGCAACTTATAATGAAAATCATATGCATTTTGCCATTTTTTCTTTAAAATAAGACAATTTTATGGACAAAATAAGACATTTTTATTTACAAAATTGTAAAAAATCGGGAAAATAAAGACATTTAAAACCATTTTTAGTGGATTTTCAGATATTTTTTGTATAAAAATGATACTATTTCATAAATTATTTTCCAAAAAGTGACTATTCACATAAATTCAAGAAAAACTATACCATATATTTGTAAATGACATATTAAAAACATTATATATAGAAATTTTATAAGTAAAAACATTACTAATATATCTTATCAAAAATTTGTCAAATTTAACATTTTCTTCAATCCATGAAACTAATCAACAATATCATGCATGTCAAATTATTCTTTGAAATTGAAATTTTATGGATCTTGGATTTCTTCAGGGACATCAATGTTCTCTTCCATTGGGTCTTCTATGTCTGCAAGATTCCCAAAGTGCTCATTTCCAAACATCTCTCCTAATGGCGGTTGAGGATCTTTTGACATCTTCGCCACAAGTGTTTCATTAAACTCTCCTTTCTTCAAACCAATTTCTTGCAATTCGTCTACAAGAACTTGAATATCATTCACTTTTCGCTTGATGTAATTGCATTTCAGTGAATCATTATCAATGGATATGCAATTTCTTCATTTCTGTAAGAAGCATGTTATTGTTGTACCTAATCACCAAAAACCAAAAACCAAAAAAAAATAGTTTAGTCAAATATCATAAAGAAGCATACTTATAAAAAACATTAATGAACAATAAAAAACAATAAAACTTGAAATGTGCTTTCATATGTAATATTAGAAATTTTACCTAAACCTCGGCCGAGTCTCCTTATCTTTAAAATGTATCCATGAGATAATTAATCAAGGCTTGTGGCTTTTGATAGACTTTTACAATCACTCCTTTCAAATCCCTTTCTTCATATGTTAATTTTCTACCCACAACATTATAAGTCAACATCTCACTATATTTGCCTTAATTATTTTTCATTTATTAAAATAGATTCATAAGTCTCATCTTTTATCGAAGTTGCAAGATGTATATTTTCAATATCAATGAAAAATGAATCATTGGTAGAACTAAATTTTCCTATAATAAAAATAAACAAACAAAAATAATGTAAAAAAACTAATGTTTAGAAAAAAATTAAAAACAAAAATATAAAAATGATTTTTTAAACTACAATACTTAAAAAAAAAACTAAATTAAACTAAATTAAAAAACAAATAAACTAAACAAACAAAAGTAAAGTAAAGTAAAGTAAAATAAACTAAAAAAAATAAACAAAACAACAAAAATAACAAATAACAAATAAAACGAACTAGGAAAACATTAATTAAGGTGGAGTGTAAAGGGGTAGGGAAGGTGGAGTGTAAAAGGGTTAGGACCTCCACCATCCAGCCACCACTCCACCACCACCTCCCACTCAACCTTTTCCCCTCCCCTCCACCTATAATGTAAGGTGTGAATTCTTTTTTTTTATTACTTTGTTTTGTTTACTAGATTTGTTTTTAAAAAAAATACTATACACTTTGTTTTTTAGGGGTTGATTTGAAAGTTTTTGTAAACAATAGTATGGGATCATGTTTAGGCCATGGTTCTATTTTTTACCTCTAAATATTGCAATCAACACTTTTCTATTTGGGGGGTGTTTTTTATGTAAAAAATCTTTGTTTTTATGGCTAGAGTTCTCATTCTTAATATAAAGTTACCTTTTCATAGCATAAGAGGTTATTTTAAGAAGTGTTATAAGAAAAAAATTTGTTTAAAAGAAAATAAAAATAATATAAATTAAGAAATGCTAAATAGTAATAGGCCCATGTTGTAATTAATTAATGATTAAGATTAAAAACACAGGCTTCTAATTATTGGATTTATATAATTAAGCCAATTAACAACTCAATTTTAGCTTGCTTTCTCTTCAACACACAAAGGTGTTAAGGTGACTTTCAATCATCATGAATAGAATTTCCAAGGATTCTCTATCCTTTAACCCTTTCTCCTTAGTGGATTTGCTTTAGTTGAGTGAAGCCTTCACTCTCCTAAATCTACAAATTGATTTCCTAAATCTACAAACTTACAGTGTTGTACACTCACATTTATGTCACATTTGTGTTTCAATTACAAAAGGATCAAAGTTCCCAATGTTCTTGCAAGATAGTATTTTCCTAAACTTACAAACTAACAAATATGAAACATTAGAATTCTTGAAATATAAGAGATGTAACAAAATTAATAATATAAATATAAATACAAATTTATAATAAGCAAAACCATCTTCAAAACTTTGTATTTTCATACACACAACCCTAAGAACCGGGAGTAAAGTTCTTGTACAAGACAGATTTCTTCATTCATATATTTGGATGAAAACAAATCCTTCAAAACGAAACTGAAATCTCCCATAATGTATCATAGTCATAAGAGCATAAATTGATAGATCATTACATTAAATATATTACTCTATTGTAAATCATCTAAATGGAATATAATTCAGTTATACTATGAACTCGATGGCCATACATTCGAATCTCACTTACTCAAAATCAAGAAAATACACACGCAGCCACAAGTTACAGAAGTTACAAAAGAAACACTTTGGGTACAGGTCATCTTTCTTCCATTCATATTTTCAACACACGCATCCACCTTTACCTAAGTTGTCTTCTCTTTTGTTTAAAAACGAAGAACTTTGATCCTTTGAACGACCTCCTCCATGTCAACTGACGATTCTTCCTTAATTTCTGCCTCATAAGGAGGTACAGAAGTTGAAAGTTTATCGACTTTTACTGCGAACATCTTGCGGTAATCCTTGTGCTCGGTTTGTCTTGTGTGGAAGGACCAGTGCATTGAAATGTAAGTTCCAGAACATTCTCAGTTGCAAGTCTGTCTTCTTGTAACATTTGGATCCAATGCCCAAAACGCATCTTCTTACATAAATTTCTTCACAACCATGAAAGAAAAAAGTCAAAATTGTAAAAAATTTAAACAACTGTCATTGCCAAACGAATTGATCTTGAAGTTCGTTCATTGAATGGACAGGTTGAAGACCTGGTGACCCAGTAAACTAAACTCTGAAGCAAGCTAAGATGAGAATGTCAACCAAGCCAAGAGAAATAGACTTCAATCGTTATCTCTCCTTATGGGGATACATATAGATCACTAAAGTGTATTAATCATGTCGTTACAATGTAATATTTTGAATGTTTTACATAGTTGCTCATAATTATTAATATCTATATTTTTCCTAACTAACTTCGTCCTCAGTTTTCCCTTCCCAGAATCAGGCTACGGTGTAATCTCAGCATTGGGTGTGGTGGTAAGGTTTACCTTCCTTTTATCTGCTATTGCATTAAATTTTATCTTGCTACTATATTACTCTGACACAAGAGAGTGAATGATCCTTTCCATGAAAAAGGTAGTTCAACTGCTAAAGCTAAACATCCATATCGTGCAGCCCAATGATTGATCCTAAAATCATGTCTTCATTTTTTAGGCTATCTCTTTGAGGCAGTCATAGTACATCATTATTTAAGAAATTCTGGGAGAACTTCTCACCCGTCTGAACCACCATCAAAATTTATTGTGGGATATGAACTTAATTTCTCTGCTCATGATTATACGCAGTAAATCTTGAGATAACTGAATTTTGTTCTAGACGTTTCGAGCCAGAGAGTAGGACTCATTATCATGAATAACTTCTCAAAAACCTTTAAGTTCTGGGAGAACTTCTCACCCGTCTGAACCACCATCAAAATTTATTGTGGGATATGAACTTAATTTCTCTGCTCATGATTATACGCAGTAAATACTGAGATAACTGAATTTTGTTCTAGACGTTTCGAGCCAGAGAGTAGGACTCATTATCATGAATAACTTCTCAAAGACCTTCAAGTTGTCCAGCGCATCCCTTCCATGGAGGGATTGAATTAAGCTGTCCCTTCTATGGAGGGATTGAATTAAGCTGTTCATGATTATAGGCAGTAAATATTAAGATAAGAGGAAGACTGAGTTAGCCAAATCAAAATTCTGAACGTTTAGAGCCACAAAGTAATCAAGAATAACTTCTCAAAGAACTTCAGGTTGTCCAAGGCATCCCTCCATGGAGGGATTGAATTCAGCTGTTCATGGATTAATTTCTCTACTAATTGATACTTTAACTAGGATTGAATTAAGCTGTTCATGGATTAATTTCTCTACTAATTGATACTTTAACTAGGATTGAATTAAGCTGTTCATGGATTAATTTCTCTACTAATTGATACTAGCTACCCACAGTTTTCAGCCATTTAACTGTTGTATTCGATTAGAAAATCAAAATTTATTGTGAGGTACGAACTTAATTTCTCTACTAATTGCAAACTATGATCACAATTACAAAGAAAGAGACAGACCAACTTTTATATGACACGTAGAATGACGTTAAGTCTTCTCAAGCCAGGCCCCTCCCAGCTGCCCACAGCTTTTGAGTCATTTAACGTCCTATTTTATCAGAAAATCCATTGCATATACAGAGAAATATTTTATTGGGCATTCTCTCTTTGTTTCACATGCTCCTATGCAGTTATTTGTGGGTATTTATCTTCATGCTTTGTCATAAAAATATGCATTCAAATTGTCAAACCAAACTTGGATAAATTACCCGTTTAAAAATTATTTATGGGCATTAAACAGGAAAACCCACAATGGCTCCATGAACATTCATTCATTCTTCACAGCAACCAAGAGAATAAGTTGGCTGGCTAGTTCAAACAGAACATTCATTCATTCTTCATAGCAACCAAGAGAACAAGTTGGCTGGCTCGTTCAAACAGAACATTCATTCATTCTTCACAGCAACCAAGAGAACAAGTTAGCTGGCTCATTCAAGCAGAAAAAGAAGCTTTAAATCTATTTATGTCGATTCCAAACCTAATTAAGTTTGGACTGAGACCGTAGTTATTGTAGCAGTCTTAATAGCGTTTAAGGAGTGTTTGGTCTTACTGACTAAGTAGGAATCGAGGGTGGCAGCGCCTATTAATTAAAATGTGTGTAAGTGGTTTGGAGGGGTCGCATATTACTGCATCTATTCTCTACATTGATTTAATTTTTAGGTTGGCAAGATGTTAATGGGAGGGCGATGGTAGTTTAAGTGGGAAATTCGTTTAAGGTGCTTGGCATGGTGGATACTAAAAACTGTGGCCATGTATAAATAAAACAAAAGTTGCGGTACCACTAAAGCTATATTCTCCTCGAGTTTCAAATTTTAACAATATATTGTTATTAGTAATTGGAGTTTGATTCAGCCAAGCAAAGGTAGATGCAAGAATCTGGTTGCTTCTTCAATTTTCACCTCTGATGCTTTTCAATTTCAATTTTTAGGCATGGGGCATTTCAATTTTCACCAACGAGGATGCCATTTAAATTTGAATGTGTTGAAATAAAGGTTTCATGTTCATCTCATAGTTCCTTACTAAGCATGACTAGTGTTTCAATGCCAGAGGCGCAAATATTATTCAATTTTATATTCTTCTTGGATGTCGCGTATTTACCATAATTCAGGCCGACATTACTTTCCAAGAAAAAATTATTTGATCATCAGGTATGTTTTCTTTACGTTTTTGAATAGCGTTCATACTTATCAGAGGACAAATATCAATTTTTTGTTTTTAGAATATTACGAAACTGGTAGCACAGATGGACACATCAAACTTTGGGATAATTCCAATCTTCCAGGGTTAGCGTTTGAAAATAATAAGGCTTCACAGCCGATTTAGGTCAATCGAACATGTCCCTGTGCTCGGTTGGAATCATGGACGGAATATTAATGTGGCGGTAATGCTTACCTAATACATAAGTGAGAATAAGCACGTCATCAATACGAGCAATTTGACCGCTGACCAGACTCATGTTATCTATGGTGATATAGATAAAGGTAAGCTCCAGAATCCCATCGGACTGAGTCTCTAGTTTTGAATTGGTAACCTTGTTTTTAATTATTAGGTCCACTTAAGTGTTCCTGTTATTAGTTGTTATTAGTTTTGAATTGGTGACCTTGTTTTTAATTATTAGTTCCACTTAAGTGTTTCTGTTATTTGGTTTAGAAACCTTTCACTAAGTATACCTACATCTACATTTAAGACATTTAAAGTTACACTAAATCAATTTAACTCCAACCACTTACTTTTCAATATTCTAATAAAAAAATAAGTTTCAATGATTATAAGAGTGATTGCCCTTTATTTTCTACTATGGGAAGAGGATCTAAGGATTATTCAAAGTTTTTTAAACTAAAATAACTTTCAATGATTATAAGCGATTGCCCATTATTTTCAACTATGAGGATCTAAGGATTATTCAAAGATTTTTAAACTATCCGTTTGACAAAATTAAGCTACTTTTTATTTATTTAATAATCACATTTGAATTTTTATGTGCCTTTGACCACCTAAAATAAAATAAAGTTGTTATCTAAAGTGTAAATCAGGATGAAAAGAATGAGGGTTTTATTTTTTAATATGGATCTTACAAAAAATTAAGTTGTTATATAAAGTGTAAATCATGATGAAAATAATGGCGTTTTTATGTTTTTATATGCTTCTTAAAAAGGTTTAAAATATGAGATTCTAGTTATATATAAAAAAAATGCATTTACATTTCATTATACTAAAATTTACATAATTATAATAATTATAACTATTCATTATAATAAAGTTATTAATTAAACCTAATTATGAGCCTAAATAAAAGTGTTACTTTTACTTGTGGAGAAGTAAAAGTTTTACTAGTTTCTTATTGTGTTAAGAGTTTGATATTAAATTGAAATTTGACATTGACTTTTATCTACATTTTCTCAAAAATGTTCTTGAATTGGTGATATCCATTTTGTGCACAATGATAATGCAAAGGTTGCCCTACAAATACTAAGTGAAACTGAAAACTAGCACAAGGCAAAATTTATTGAGCTAGGCATTAAATTAAGCAAGAAGCAATATATTATGGTAGAGCTTGAGTGCTATAAAGAACATTGTGAAAAAGAAGATTGTATCACATATTATGATTCCTTCAAGAAACTTGACAGGAAGAAGGCTAATTTGCAAGCTCGTCTTCTCATGGGATGATATTATTGAAATGTGTGAAAAGCATGCTTTGCCAAGTGAATTCCAAACCCATAATAAGTGGATAGATGCTAGCAATACCTATAGCATACTTGTAGAGGTGATAGATATTGCACATTATTATTTGATTAACCCCAAGGGAAATTATATCACCCCTCATGTTTGAGGATTTTTTTTAACACCGGAGTGTTAGCGAACTAATGAGAGCTTAACACACTAAACAATTGAGGATTAACCTAACTTTTATCAGCTTTGACATATGAAATTGACAAAATTTCTTAATTTCTGGGTATAAGTTTGTGAGGATCTCTTAGTTCTTGTTTTGTTGATGCTCAAAGCATTTCAGTCCCCACTTGCACCATCATAGGACCTCTTATGAGGTGCGAGTAGGAAGCTCAACAGATAGTAGAGGTTTATATTTAATAAATAACAATTTAATATTAAATTATACCAAAAAATATTTATAGGTGGTTTTTGGTATGAAGATAATGTTTCCAGAAAATGAAAATTTAAATAATTTTTAATTTTTAAGCATGTGGAGGAGGGGTTTCCAATTTTCACGAAGTTTCCATCCTTTGTCTCTATTAAGATTATTAGGATTTAATTCAATTTCGAGGGACTCCAACACCTTTCTTTTTCCATAATGGTCAACCCTAGCAACAAATTTAATGATTTTCCAAGGAGACATGGTGGCTGGTTTTTAGGAGTGTTTGGCTAGGGAATATTTTTGAGAACTTTGCAACGTCAGGTCTTCACTATGCTCCTTGAATCTAATTTTCATTGATCTTCATGTTTCACCAATATAGGTCCCTTACCGCATGAGCAAGGAATTGAGTACACTCCTTTATGCATTTTGGGGTCAATAGGGTCCTTATCTGAGTCCACTATATTCCTTATGGTGTTCATAGGGGAGAAGGGCACTTTGATGTTCCCTTTTTTCAGAATTCTTGCTAGATTTTCACAGACCCCTTTGATATAAGGTAGAGAGATCCTTTTCAATTGAGTGTTATTTTTCTGTCTATTGCTTATCACTCGTGCCTTGACTAGTAATTTTTTAATTTGGGAGTCTTTATAGCCGTTCATTCTGAAAGTGTGAGCCAAGTGATCAAGCTCTTGTTTCACATGCTCTTTATCAGAAATTATTAAAGCTTGAGTTATCAAGGTGTTAATTACTCCCAATTTTTGAGACGTGAAGTGATGTGAATCGACATGCAGATATATGTCTGTATGTGTGGGATTTATATTGAATTGATGCATAAGGGAGCCATCAATCTTCTTTGTGACATGAACATCAAGGAAGGGCATGTTGTTGTTTTCTTCTATTTCCATAGTGAATTTCAAGGGATTCCATCACCTTTATTTTTCCATAATGGTCAACCCTAGCAACAACTTTAGCATTTTCCAAGCAGACATGGTGGCTGGTTTTTGCGGAGTGTTCGACTAGGGAAGATTTTTGAGACCTTTGCAATGTGAGGTCTGCGCCATGTTCCTTGAATCTGATTTTCATTGATATTCGTGTTTCACCAATATAGACCTTACCGCATGAGCAAGGAATTGAGTACACTCCTTTATTCATTTTGGGGTCGATAAGTCCTTAGGTGAGTCCACTATATTCCTTATGGTGTTTATAGGGTAGAAGGACACCTCGATGTTCCCTTTCTTCAGAATTCTTGCTAGTTTTTCAGATACTCCTTTGATATAAGGCACATAAATCCTTTTCAATTGAGTGTTATTTTTCAGTCTATTGCTGATCACTCGTGCCTTAGCCAATAATTTTTTTTATTTGGGAGTCCTTATAGTCGTTCATTCTGAAAGTGTGAGCCAAGTGATCCAGCTCTTGTTCCACATGCTCTTTATCAGAAATTCTTAAAGCTCAATTTATCAAGGTGCTAATTACTCCCAATTTTTGAGACGAGAAGTGATGTCAATCGACATGCAGATATATGTACGTATGTGTGGGATTTCTATAGACCTGATGCTCCAAGAAGATACGGTGGTTAGTTTTTTAGGAGTGTTTAGCTAGGACAGATTTCTGATACCTTTGCAACCTCAGGTCCGCTCTATGTTCCTCGAATCTAATTTTCATTGATCATCCTGTTTCACCAATATAGACCTTACCACATGAGAAAGGAATTGAGTTCACTCCTTTATGCATTTTGAGGCCCATAGGGTCCTTAGCTGAGTCCACTGTATTCCTTATGGTGTTTATAGTGGAGAAGGCCACCTCGATATTCCCTTTTTTCATAATTTTTTCAGATTTCTCGGTATAAATTGTGAGATAAATGAAAATTGTTTTATTCTGTCATAATAAGAAAATAATTTATTTCACCAAATCATTGTTCCTTCCTTGTAAAATCTATTACAAATCACTTTATTGAGAATTGTTTTCAAAGTTGCAAATGTATTCTCATATAATTTTTTCAGAGTTTTCGGTATAAATTGTGAGATAAATGAAAATTGTTTTATTCTGTTATAANAAAATTATAAATAATAGTTTTTCAATTTTTAAGAAAATATAAAATTAATAAAATCATTTAATTTTAAATTAATAAAAAAAAAAAAACTATATTATATTATATTCATTTTAAGGAAAAAAAAACATAAATATGATGTTAAACTATTATTTAAATTGAATTTAATTCTTCTATTAAAAATACTTTGTTTATTTTTTGGGAAACTGAAGTGAAATGTATATAAAACTAGACAACTAATTTTATTGAAGTGAAATGTATATAAAACTAGACAACTAATTTTATTAATGTGATAAACAAACAAGAGTTCTATATACATTTAAGTTATCTCATGAAGCTTTGATGGTCGAACTATAATTTTTAAATTATTATTATTTAGATTAATATCAAAATTATTATTATTTAGATTAATATCAAATGCAGAAAAGCAACTCCTTGAACAAATGTTTCCATTGCAAATAACTTATCTTCATAGCTAGCCACAAAGTTGGCCACCATGGAGCTCTTATTTCATATATAAATGATTGCCTCACATCAACCGAAGCAAAGTCTTTATTTTCAATCGTGAAAAGGAATGAAGAAAAAAGTAGAAACAACTATTGATAAGGATTAAGCCAACAAAATTGAATAAAAAAAATAAAAAAAGTTTATTTCATTCACCAAATTTGTGTGTATTAATGATATTTTTTTGTTTCGAGATTTTATTTTTTAATTTTTATGATATAACATCAATCACAATTAAAAGAATATTTTATAAAAATAAAACCAAACTTTAGGTACCCTCTCGAAAGGTTGAAATATTAAATGTTAAAAAGGAAATTAAGAAACAATAGTCCCTCTCCCACAAGGACTCATAATATAAGGCGCACTTACTATGAAAAGCCTGCTATGCTCTCTTGGGAAGGTTATAGGTTTTATACATTGTACATGTTAAAACATTTCATTTCATTTCATATGTCGATTCCATATAATATTTCAAATTAATTAATAAAGATTGATCATATAATGTATTCTGGATTACTATGAAAAGCCTACTATGCTTTCGGAAGGTTTTAGTACTGAATTATTGTGAAAAGCCTACTATGCTCTGTTGGGAAGGTTTTAGGTTTTAATACATTGTACATGTTAAAACATTTTATTTCATTTCAAATGTCGATTTTATATAATATTTCAAATCAATTAATAAAAATTAATGATATAATGTATTATGAATTGCATTATGCATGATTTTAGAAGAAAGTTAGATGCATTGAGAGTAGCTAAGTATACTTATAATGAGGGATGTGGGTTAAAAAAGTGATCAATTAATAACTATTAATTATATAATGTATTGTGAATTGCATTATATATATGATTTAGAAGAAAGTTAGATGCATTGAGAGTAGCTAATTATACTTATAATTAGGAATGTGGTTAAAAAAAGTGATATCATTCTATTAAAGATTAAAATGATATCACTTTAATAGAATGATATCATTCTATTAAAGCTAATTGTACAATGCGTAAGAGTGGTACTTTGAAGCAAAAATCTCATGCAATTTTGGTGACATCCTCAATTTGTACTCCGGGACCGATATCTGTCGCCCATCCTACTATAAGCCTGCCTACTACTCCAGCTGTTCAACCTACCATCTGTGATGAGATTACTTCAGATGACCTTGAGATCATTAACTCAACTGACTTATTTATTTATACTAAACTTGAGGTTGGAACTTGGAACTTCCCTCGCTACTGTCAAACTGGATACTTCTCAGGTTAGTAAGATTTGGGAGGGTTGTGATATTTGTTACTCTTCCATTTTGGGCCCTACATTGGTTCATCCCGACGAGACTGGTTTAACCCTCATTGAGGGGGATTCGAGATCCATCTTTGACACCTTTTCCCCCTGGCTAATGACCTTACTAAGGTATCTGTAAATCTTCGTTCTCTTACTAGCATTATTGATTTTCCCCAACATAGTCCTTCTTTTTTAACATACATAGTGCTTGTACCTTGTTCCTTACTTTCACAAAGTTTTTTATCGATTGCGACCTATACTCCCTTACCCGTATACTCTAATCATGCCCTTGCTAGCGTGACCAATTATCCTCTGAACTCCTCTTATTTTGATAATGTCACTATTAGAGTTAAGAAAAACAAAGGGATATTTTTCGTGGTATTCCAAAACATACATTGATGCAACTACTATATCAAACTCTACATCACCTTTGTGTCCTAGGATCCTTCGAGAAATGGAAGCATCTTCTAGGGTTTCCTAATGCTTACACTCTTTTAAGATTTGAGGGCTTAGGGGTACCATAAATTTCGCGCCATCATATATTTCTTCTCCTTTGTCAAGGCGGATATTATTCTGGTACAAGAAACCATTGCTCATGCTGATAAAGTATGTGGTATTTTTCTTCAACTTTTATCAGGGGGAGAATCCTTTGTTATCGATACGTGTGGTTTGTCGGGTGGTATTCTCTCCATTTGGAACCCTTTGAAAGCTAAACTAGTATCATATAAAACACATGGTGGGATGTTGCTGATGGGAAACTATTTGGGACTTAAAGGTGAGTTTTGCATACTTAATTCTTACGGTCCCTAAACTAATTGTTAGGTATTTTGGGATGAAATCCCAAATTGTGGCATTCTAGATGCTTTGAACCTCATTGTTGTTGGAGATCTGAATTTGTCTTTGGGATATGATGAAGTATGGGCGTACTGCTAGACCTAATTCCCTAACTAACTATATTTGTAATACCTTTTCAAATAATTCTCTTATTGATATTGTACCTATGTTATTAAATCCACTTGGAGGAATGATAGGAATTATACAATAGCCATGGGTAAATGTCTAGATCATTTCTTGATTAAGGAACCTCTAGTGGGGATATTACCTCACATATGTTCATGGGTTGAGAATGCTTCTATATCTGGCCACATATCTAATATTGTTAGATTTGGAGGGGACTACAAAAGTTGGTAAATTTCTATTTAAATTCAATCATAATTGCATAAATGATGATGAAATTAAGGACATGGTTACTACCGTATAAAATAAAATTACTAACCCTAATTAATTAAATGTGATGGACCATTTTGTTATAAAATGAAAATATTAAAATATGAGGTGGGATCTTGGGTCAAGGATAAATATTTGCAAGTAAAGATCCTGGAACTTACAAGGATTGAGGATGCATTGAAAAGTATTTATGATAGTAATATATTGGGGATATACTCTCCTAAGGGGAATAGGGATATTATTTTTCTTAAAGAGAGGAAGGATCGGATCCTAAAATTTATTGAAGTTCAATGGTGCTTCAAGAGTAAAGTTATTTGGGTCGTTGAGGAGGACCAGAGCACAATTTTTTTCAAGAAATTTGCTAATGGTAGATGATAAACAAATGCACAAAGTTTTAGAGAAATTTGCTAATGGTAGATGATAAACAAATGCTATCTCGGGCCTCAAGGACTCTTTGGGTAATGGGATACCTTCTAAGGTTGACTTGAAATTCTTGGGTGTCAAACATTTCTCATTTATTTTAAAAGACCCAGGATAATAACCTTAGAATTCTTGGCTGTCAAACATTTCTCATTTCTTTTAAAAGACCCGTGACATTAAAATATACTAGATTAGTTAAATTTGTTACCACACTTTCCTCAATATTTTTCGGTTGATGATGGAGATCAAATAGGTGGAATGGAAGTTGAACTTAAACAAATGGCCAAGGACAAGAGTCGTCCTAATGGATGGCACGTTGAATTCTATTTGTCTTTCTTTGATCTTGTGGGGATTGATCTTCTTCAGCTTGTAGAATACTATCTTATCCATCGGGTCGTGTGTGGAGTCATTAACTCTATTTTTTTTACACTTATTACTAAATTAGACAAGCCTTTGTCTTTCTCGGAATACCAACCTATATCACTATGTAACATGGTGTACAAGGTTATCTCCAAAGCCATTGTTAATAGAACAAGGCGGGCTGCTAAAGGCAGCAAGTCCCTGCCATCAGAAATAGAATATTATGCCATAGCTAAAGAGTTGAAGTAGCTTGGTTTGACTATATAAGTTTTATGAGTTTTTTAAGTTGAAGTAACTTGGTTTGAGTATACAAGTTTTATGAGTTTTTTTTAGCTAAAGTAGCTTGGTTTGACTATGCAAGTTTTATGAGTTTTTTTAGCTGAAGTAGTTTAGTTTGACTATGCAAGTTTTATGATTTTTTTTAATCCACAAAGAAGTTCATCATATTATATAGCTAAATAGAACTTTGTCTTTTCGTTCTTTAAGAAAAAGAACAACTTGGTGCTGACGTTTTCACCAAATGTAACTATCAGCTCATTAAATAAGAATGATGCTGCCAAAATAAACCAAAACAAGCCATACCTGTGGCACCAACTTGAACTTTATTATAAAATTTTTTTTTAAAGAATCTTTTGAAATTGAATGTGATGTTCTTATGTCTTCACCAAATGTTTTCTTCTAGCCAGTCACCAGTCACAATGAAAGGGGTAGTTAGAAAACCTGTAGAAGCATCTGAGCCATTGGATCCAGTTGACCATAACAACATCAGTCTCATTAGCAGCGACATTAATTATAACCTCGTGTGCTCATTATTATAACATATAACTTATGTGGATAATTTTAGGCTCTATTTGATTGCTGCCTTTTATAGCTTTAATATTCGTGTGTATTTGAATTGTATAACTTTTTTCAGAGTTGAGTTCACAATATTTGCTTCTACATATTATAACTATTGATTTTGGAGTGCTGGTTTGTTTTTGAGTATTTCAACATTATAACTTTCACGGTTAATGCATCTACTAAGTAGGACTTGCACATCATACTTTCCAACAAAGTAGGACCAGGCAACTTGGTCTCACTTTGATAATAGTTATGCTGAAAAAACCAACACCATTTTCCAGGAAACTATGGACGAACATAGTCATAAGCCTACTGAAGGTAATAAATGAACATTCCTTCAATGATTACGCTGATCTAAATAATGTTTATGCTGGTAAATATACAGGTAACGCTGACCCAAATCCTTTATATATCACTGAACTAACTCATTATAATAATGTCAGTCCTTATGATAATACCAAACTAAGTGCTGATAACATTAGACCAACATCATGGGATCACGATGGACCAAAACAGAACGAAAATAAGGATAATGCCAAGAATAATGATTTAAATAATGATAGGAGAAACCATGATATTGTTGGACGAACACCAAGGGTTAATACTGCTCCAATCCCTAATGTAAATGATGATAACGCTACCGAAAAAAATGGTGATAACATTATCCCTAAGCCGTGGGTTAACGATGGACCAGCATTGAATGTAAAAAAAGAGAATGCACGGAATACATGGATAACGATAAGCAAACCCATGATACAAATAAATAAAAACAATGATTAAGAATAACAAAATTTTAATCCTTATGTCGTTGATTCAATATTGGACTTTTGATTCAATTTTAATGAGTACCGTATGTGAGAGGATGTCCATTTGAATTTGTAAACATGAAAGTAGATTAGGAGACACCATAAATTATATCCATTTAAAACTTATATATTATATAATTTTAAAGGTTATATTTGTGGCTGGGAGTTGATTCCACTGCCAATCAATTATTAAAACTTTCAGCTTCAGTGACGGCGAAATTAAGAAAGAAGCATAGTTTCCATCTGCACTATGTGCATGTGGTTCATATTTCAATTCATGCAGTCAATCACAAGTGTTCTCTCTAGTCATAAGTGTTCCTCGATAAACTAAGTCACCCCTGACAGCACATTTAAGCTAAAAGTTGGTGGTAACTATCATTAAAAAACTCGTAGATTCATATTAATACTAAAATTACCAGTAAAGACATGAGATAGCTCTGGTTATCAAGCCTTATACTACAAGGAAGAAAATCGAGAATCTGAATGTTAAGGCCTCGATGAGAGTGGAACCAAGAACAACACAAACACTTGTAAAAGTAACCAAGGAACCCTTTACTGGTTCATCCATTTTCGTTGACTCTCAGAGGCTGGTTTCATATTTTTGCTTTGCGAAGTATTCCACTGATGATTTTCATTGCTGCAAGGCCTTCAACAGGCATCAAAGCAAGGTGCAAAGAATGGTCGGAGGAGTAGAGATATTGGAGAACCCACAGGACCTTTTCCTCATTTTCGATGCTCTGGAACCCAAACACGTTTTCCCTGGCATCAGGGCCCTTTTGCAAGGCCCTTTTGCAACAAGTGGTAACGTTGAAACCTTCATAGTTTAATGTGCTCACCTGGTTGGAATTTCATTTAAATTTTTGCATTGAATGGATAAGGTAAGAATACGAAGTTGTAGAATCAGTACCAAACCAAATGAGGTAATGTACATATTGTAGAAAGGTAATCCAGTACCATCAATGGTGGCTTATCCAGTACCTCGAGTATGGATTCTCAAATAAGTATAAATAATTTTAAAAATTGCAACAGTTAATAGAAAGGAGTCACCCGAGTTGTGGTCCAGTGGATAAATCAATGCACTTTCAGTGTTCAGACCTGGATTCAAGCCTCTTCAAGACATATCATTGAACTAATCAGACGAGCTGAGTTCACTATTGCTATTGAGTCTAGGTGGAAGTTCTAGGTGAATTTGACCATATAGGTGAATTCTATTCTACCTAGATTTTAAACAATTTGTGACTTATTTATTTTGTTTGTCTCTATTAGTGCGATGCTCCAAACGGCTACCAGAATTGTGAGCAGGAGGTAATTTAGCAGGTCAGATTTGATCTCTCTTCAAAAGAGACGCATCAACAAGAGGACATCACATGGTCACTTCATAAGTGGATCCTCTTTTTGATTTTCAATAGACTGAAGGTCTGATTTTTTAACATACTAAAGGTCCATAGTTCGATACTGCCTAGATGCAAATAGAAAAAATAGGTCTGTAGTTCTATCCTACCTAGATGCAAATAGAAAAAAATTTAAGCAATTTGTCAAGTCCTTTCCTGGCTATGAATGATAGGTTATGAGACTCGAGTTGTTCAAATTTTTGAGAGAACATCACAGAGACAACTTTGAAAGCTTCGTATTCCAAAATGTTGTTCTTCTGCTATAGTAAAACCTATATTCTAATTTTTTTTGTGCATATTTGTATTCCAAAAAGTTGTTCTACTACAATAAAACCCATAAAAAAAATTTCCTGCAATTGAACATGTAAAATGAAAATTTGGATGAAACATGTGTAACTAAAAATATTCATACATAAATGAATTTAGTATGTTACCGCTATTTTTTTAGAGGTAATTACCATTGTTTTCTTAGCTAAAGATCCAGTTGCATAGAAAACACTATCAAGGATCATTAGAACTCCACACTCTGAGCTACCATAGTGGTAAGCAGCAGACCAACGGGTTAGTGGGAAAAGAAGCACCAGTAGTTGCAGCGCTAATGACAATCCTGGAGATGTTGATGAAAATCCTGGAGATGTTGAGGTCGAATCTAACTAGATTAACTGTCCGGTTCCACAAAAATCACCTTTTAATTGCTGCGAAGCTATGAAAATACAAGAGGTAGCCTCTGCTTCTGTTTTAGTTTCTAGATCAGCTAATAGTAGTGGTGAATGTAAAGTTCAGGCTTTTCAGCAACAGGCTTTTCATAATGCAAACTCCAAAAACTCCTGGAGAAGGTGAATTTAAGGTATGTAGATTCAGGTGCAGTTAATCTGCATGAAGCAGCCGATGCATGAAGCTGAAGAGGCGGTGGGGCGGTGCATGAGCAGGGAAAGGCGGTGGGGTGGTGGCTACCTTGGCTAAAAATATAAATCCTTCTGCAAGATCAACATTAGATGGCACTTTGGCTTCTGCAACTAAGTATCCATTTCAACAAAGAAGTGAAAGTACCCTCAATGTTGTATATTTTGTTGTTGTAGTAAGTGGAAGATTACCGTGATTAGGGCGGTGGAAGATTAGGGCGATGGGCAGTGGTATGAAGTGCGTACCTTATCGATATTAAAATTTTTAATGCTACTAACTAATGCTAATGTCAAGGATGGCATTACTTTGAAAGAATATAAGCACAATAAAAATAGAAAAAACCATAGGAATGTTTCACAAGTTTCAATTGGAAAAATTCTCTCATGCCTCGACATGAGGCCAAATAAGAGGTCGAAATCCTTGATTGGCCAAGGAAACGGTGTTGCATTCTTTTGTCAGATAGATAATTTATTGATTGATTGAATGAAACGGTGTTCTATCCTTTTAAATGAAAACTTAAGATACATGTTTTAATATATTTTTGGTCCTTGTGCAGAATAATGGAAAGGCGGCAAGCCGATCCATAGAGTCCCTGCTGACCTAAAAGGCAGGGACTAATAAGACCCTTTCTTAATGGCGTTATCTCACTCGAACAGTTTGGTTTCATCCTGGATTGTCATATCACTCATGTCATTGGCATCACTCAAGAGGTTCTACATTCAATTTAGGTTAAAAAACGCTTTTCTTTCGTTCTTAAACTCGATTTGAACAAGGATTATGATAAGGTCAAATGGGATATGGTAAGACTTATACTCCTACAGACTAGTTTACCACTGGCTGTGGTGAATTTGATTACTTCTTGTATCTTGTCTGCGAACTTGGTTGTACTTATTAATGGTGTTCCTTCAAACTTATTTAATATCTCCAGGGGATTACTGTAAGGTTTCCCACTTTCACCCATTATATTCTTACTTATTATCAAAGGCCTCAGTTTGATGATTGCAACCAACAAAATATCCGAGAAAATTGATGGTATGAGTATAAATAGATCACTTAAGCTAACCTACTTGATATTAATTGATGATGTCGTACTGATTGGCTCTCGGGGTATCCACTTGGAGTGAATTTCAAAGATTACTCCAACATTTCTATTACGCCACTAGGATGGAAATCAGTCAGGAAAAGACTATATTATATCATGGCTGTAATTATGAAACACTAGCTGGGGAAATGGATCCCATACTTCCCTACAGTAAAGAACGACTGGTTTATGGTTTTAAATAGCCGAACAATTACAGGATATTGGACAGGCACTGGTTGGTTAGACGGATTGAAAGGCATATAAATTCTTGGACTTATAAATATTTATCACTTGGTGGATGTCTGACGTTAGTGAACTCTGTTCTGACGGCCATCCTGGTATATTGGTTCGTCAATTTTACATTCTATCATAAAATCGGTAAGTGAGAGAAAGAAGGCGGTGTAAGGCCATTGGATAACTTAGCATAGGTGGGCATGGGTTGGCTATGGCTTTGCTTCGTTAACCCCTATTCTTTGCTTTGTTTGTTAGGGCGGGAAAGAGAGAGAAGAAAGGCTCTTCCTATCGGTAAGAGAAAGAATATTCCTAGCATGCCACCCTTTTACTATTTGCTCACCCTAAGCAAATTAGCATGCCACCCTTTTACATTACGATTTACTGACCCTTCGAACCGGTAAGACAGAAGAGGAGGTCGAGTCCATTCATTCCAGAGGATCTCCTTGCCCTCAAAAGGACAAGCCCTCCGGACCTTCAATCTCTTCTTTTTTCCTCTCCTTTTAGTCGAGCGACTCCGCCCTGGTGCTGGAACAAATGGCGGAACAAAAAATAGAGCAAGCATGTCCCCCAGTATTAGTTCAATCTAGTGAAGTGGTTGCGTTCATAATTTTTAACTTTCTATTGTCTGGTGGTATATTGGTTCACTTAGGCCATTTCACATTCTATCATAAAATATTTTTTAACTTTCTATGCTCTGGTTCTATGGAGGACTCTCTATTTCATCTCACTTCTTGGTTTATCTATCTAAACCCAAGAAAATGGGTGGATGGGATATTAAACAGCTTGAGTTGTTTAAGTTTTCATTAGTATTGAGAACTTGCCTGTGGATCATTACTGGTAAGGGACTCTTGGAAAAAGGTTATTTGTACCAAATATTTAAAAGGAAGAACCCTTTCCTTCTCCATTAGAGATCTTCCTAGATACTGGAGGGAAACTTCTTACATTTCGAGTTGCTTTATGAAACTCATGCCTGGGATAAAGTCTCACCTGGCCTGGAAGGTTGGAAGTGGAACTAACATCCATATTGAGGTGGAAACTATTGTGGGATGTAACAAGTGGAACTAACATCCATACTGAGGTGGAAACTATTGTGGGATGTAACAGTACAAGCAGTACAAGCATGCTCAGTTCGCAACTTATATCTCATTTTCTTGTTCGTGGTTATACAACACTACAACATATCTGCCCTCTTGGTGGAGTCAATTTATTTGATATCCATTGCTTTCAATCTCACAATTTGGGGCTTGCTTGTAATTAGGGTCCGGAATGGAAGAATTATATTCAGAGTTTAGGTTTTGTTGGTATCAGACTTGGTCCTAGGGAGGACTGTTTGGTACGGGCTTGGAAGAATTCGAAGGGGGATTTAACTGCTAAATTAGCTTATGAACTATTGGTTAGCACTTTTTATGAGCGATGACAAACATGGTGGAAAACACTCATTTGGATGTGGAAAACATCATCGAAGTTCATTTGTTTCCTTTGGCTTTGTATGGATAACAAAATTCTCTCTTAGGAGAATCTTCAAAAGAGGGGATGGCAAGGACCTAGGACATGCTTAGCACCTAGAACTATTGATCATATTTTCTATTGATCATATTTTTTCTTGGTGCCCCTTTAGCCAAAGGGTCTGGCATACTAATGTTCATATTTTGAAAATTGAGACCTCCTAGGGAACATGTACCATTGAACATTTCTCGCAAGTTTGGCACCTGGGCTCTAATACATATGAATGCTTATGGATATTTATATGGCACATTTGGTTAATGAGAAATAACTTGATTTTCAAAGATAAATCTTGAGACTTTCATTTATGTGCCATGAAAGCGATTGGGGTTTCAAAGAATATCACATTGACCTGAGTATGAAAAAAACCTTAGATACTAACCCTCCTAGTCTATAAGATCCTTTCCCAAATGTTGGCGGTTGTGGGGGACCATTTCATATTAACAAAAAACATCGTTTTCATTTGTGGTTTGGATGTGGCCTTTCTACTAATCCTAAATCTGAGATTTTTGCTTTCTGGTGTCTACTTCAATTTGCTTGGATCTTTAGGATCTCTTATTTACATGTATTTGGTGAACAATGGTGGTTACCAAATGGTACTTGGGTCTTTCTAAATTGGGGGCTTTGGGCATCTCAAAGTGGATGTATGGAATCAAGGAGTTCGTTACACATTTTTTGCAACTTAAGGTTCAACACATACATTATGAATATAATGAATAGGGTGACACTTTATTGAAGAAAGGACTGTAATGTAGAGAGGGTACTCTTCACTTACACGAATACATTGAAGGAGTGTGTCCCCTAGAAGTGGCTGAATACTTTTACTAATTTTAGTATATTGAGGTGATTGTGAAAGATTATATAAGAAACAATAAAAGATTAAAAATACAATTGGACATTTGATTACCTTTTCATATGACCAAATCAAATACCTAACTAACTAATAATACATTTGACCAAACATATTACATTCTTCAACAATCTTGATACTAAATGGTTTTGGTGGTAGTTACATAAGAATTGGTAGTAGTTACCCAAAGATCATTATTATCCTGTCAAGTAATATATACATTCTGTGAGGACAGCAACATGTACTTATGGTTGACAGCAACATGTACTTAATTTGTTTTATAGTTGGATTCTTATGGTTGACATCAACATGTACTTAATTTAAAGCGTGTCCATCACGTATAGGCTACTGGGGTGGCATCGCGCTAAACCGTTGGTGGACTGATAATATCTGGCAGCTCCACAAATTCTTTCAATACTGTCCGCTCTTTACAGATTCTTTCAGATACTGTCTGCTCTTTTCGCGAAGTCTTTTGAATTTTTCTGCTAATAATTTTGGTGAAGATCGAAAGTTAAATATCATATGTTTTTAAATTTTAGGGTTTGTATTAATTTCATACAATAATTGATGTCGTGTGCTCTACAATTGCGTTATGTCACGACTCACAATCTCGATAAATATTTTATTTTGCTTTAGAGTTGGTAAGTGACATGACTTGACTTGTTTATTCGTAGGCGATGATCACATGAATCATTTACGAGACCCACAACGAATTTTAGGTTGAACCCACAACGAATTTTATCCGTAATTACTTTTCATAATGATCGGTACGAACCTACTCTAAAATGCGGCGGCGACCCTATCAATGATCTTTTATAAATATGTAGCGCGCAACGCTTAGGGAAGCATAGAGAACCGAACATTGTAAATTATACTTTTAGACGTCTCGTGAACGGCTTGATCATGTTCACCGTAACAAAACAAACATGGGAAGGAGATTCGCTGTATGTACATATAATTGAGAAGGTGGATATCAGGCATGTAGTCAAGAAAATATAGTTGAAACAATTGTGGCCCAATGTTGAAGCCTATGTATACATTATAATTATTTACTTCATAATGATTTAAGAAATCATTATGTTTTAGTAGATAATTCAAAACTAATATGGAGGAAACTGGGATTGTCTCCTCTCTCAAATGTTATTTGTCTGGTTGTGTTATTGATAAAGCTAAAAAATAGTTTAAAGACATTTTGATTCTCTAAATAAATTTTATGTGTAGTCTAAAATCAAAGTTTCAATTAAAAACATTATTAATGGTAATAGGTAAATGAGATAGGAATATAGCGATCACTTTCAATGGTGAAAAAATGGAGGTAGTTTTTTCTTACATGTACTACTGCTTTGAATTGACAACTAGAACTTTGGTGTGAAAAAACTAGTAATAGGATACTAGGGATTAGCAATCCGCGGATTTGGTCCGCTTACCCATCTCTCCCAGATGGAAGAGTTCATGTGTAACTTTTTTATATAAAAAATAAATGCCTATAAACTCATCTTGAATAAAAAAATGAAAGTTGCTCTTTTCAAATTTGAAATAAAAAAGCTTAGAAGAAGCAGAAAAATGCCAATTTATAACATATATTATCAAAATAAGCATATGAGCACAACACATTTTGGTGGCAATCAAGATTACAACATAAGAGAACTATTGATATAGTGATTGTATCAAATGGATTCAAAAAAAAATTATAGGAGAAGATTTGCTTATATAGTGATTGTATCAAATGTATTAAAAATGAGAATTGAAGAAGATTCGCTAAATAAACCATTAGTTAATATAGACTTAACATAAAATAAGGTAATTAAAAAGCTATAAACTTGTTGATAAGATGAGATTCTGTAACCAATTTAAGATAACAATATCTCCAAAAAAATCTACATACATAAAAGCCAAATAATTTGTCAATTCCAAAAAAATCTACATACATAAAAGCCAAATAATTTGTCAATTCATAATAAGTATTCATTGTTCATTATTCAATAAGAAGGAATATATATAATAATGAAGTATTATAAACATATGAAACATAAATACTTAAGAAAATTTGTTATAGTAGATAACAAATAAAGCTTATATTAAGAATCCTTAAAATTAAAATCAAAACAATAAGTGTTAGACTAAAAAATATATATATATATAATAATAATGAAATATTATAAACGCATGAAGCATAAATATATTAGACTAAAATATGCTCTCGTCGTAGAGAGTTGCGTTGTTATCGAGTGCAAGTTTTATGCATGAAATTAGCGCCATCAGTCATGCGATATTATTTTTTTTGTTGAGAAAGTATATTGGCGTTCACTGCTTTTGCCACTCGTGACTCCAAAAAGAAACACAAGAAAGCATGTAAAATGTGACACTCGTCTTGGATCCTGCTGCTGTCAACAAATTTAGTTTTGCTATGTTTACTTTGCCTCCTGGCATAAATCTATTGAAGTATTATTAATATTAAAATAGGATAACGGTGGTGAATGGATGGTATAATGAGGCGAACAATGCTCTACATGTAGTAGAGCATTTAATGCTACGGCGGTGGTACTGTCAGTCGTCCGATCTGTTCCAAAGAACTATCCGGGTGGACAGTACGACCGCCTTCACATTAAATGCTCTACTGCATGTAGAATATTGCTCGCCGTATTCTTGAACTTCTTGAACTGCAGCATGCATCAGCTCATAGCCACAGGGCATAATGTAGGTTTACAAGTGTGGAAGTACTGCATATGAAATATATCTTGGTGCTGCAAATAGAATCGTGTATATATATATATAATCTGTTGAAAAATATATATATATATATATAAGCAGACACGATGTAAGTCAATAGTGCGTACAAATTTTCATTGCAGGTTGCCAGTTGACAGGGAATATATGAATGCCAGGTTGCTTTTTTTTTTTAATGGACAATGCCGGAATATTTTCATGCACTACGAATACATGAATGCCGGGCTGTCTTTTTATATGGACGCTGCGCCTGCCATTATCACTAGTGAATTTTATGGGAACGACTTTTCTAACAATCACGTCATGCAGATGAAATAGCGTTTTGGGAATATTGTTTTGTCGTCTCCCAATCTTGTTTTCCTGTTCATCATATTCGACTTACACATTGGATTTATCTCACAGTCAAATCTCTTTTGTGGGGGAGTGATGGGACGGCTCATGGCACCATGTATATATCTCACAGCTGTGTATGAAGTAGAGGGGCACAGGATTAATCATATCTGTCAGATTCTTCAAATGATTGATCAGATCTGGGAGCTCAAAAGAAACTTTGTAAGGTCTGTTCAGCTCGGGAGACCGGAGTAGGATAAAAGAAAACTAAAACGTATCGCTTTTAATTGGCTAATTTTGAAGTAAAAATAGGTTTAAATTGTTTCTAAAAAATTATTAATTCATTAATTTTGCAATGGATTGTCTTTTTTCTTACGTTAAATTCCCTTCTAAATTACCCCAAATCGCCCAAATTACAATTTGAGCACTACAAGATTTGGTTTACATGATTCCAATGGGTTGTGTTGGGGGCTTTTTGGTTAGCGCTTATACTGCTGCCTGGAGACCCGTATAAGACGTGTGGATGAGTTTATTAGGGATGCGGGTGTGAAGAGCATGACGGTATACACTCCCGCTGTTTTAGGAGTTCATATAATATTTGATTTTCCTGTGTAGTATATGTATCACTACAAACATTGCGTTAGAGACATGACATTATATTGGCAGGCCATAGTCGATTTCCACATAAATTACTGCTTGCGGAACGGGAATTTGAACCCACAGTGAATTTAATCCATATATTCACTTTTGCCAATGACACAAAAAAACTATTCCAATATGCAGCCGTCCTATCACAATGACTGAGTGGCGCACAATCCTTTCCCATCACGTTCAAGAGAAATACTCAATTAGTCTGGCTATTCAACAGTATATTTATAAGACTTATTTCATAGAAAATAGGGAAATGACAATTAACCCAACAGTTAAGCTTCTGTCCAAGCTAGAAACTATTGCTTTACAATGTACATCATCATATATATTACTAAGCTTAGCCCTTCCTCTTCCTTACTTATGTACCAGTATACATATATATTATACTAGCATAGTTACAAGATATGACTACTATGAAATGATATTTGCTATACACTTGCTATACTTCAGTTAATTTTGTTGATTAGTTCAAGAAAGTCCAAAATCTGAAATAATATCTAAACTTCTATCCATGTAATTATCATTTGATGACCTCAGGCTTTAGAATGTCAACCTCGACACGAGCTTGGTAGGTTCAATGTCGACTTCAAAAGATTCAGCACCTTCACAAGCATTGTTGACACCGACGATCGACACGTCTATGATGGATTGTCTCTTTGTCTTCCCGTAGCCTGTAACGGTTGAACTTCTGAACCGTTCCAACTTCTCTTGTAACTGAACTTAACGAGAAGGAAACCCAAGCATTCTCACCACTCTATATAAGCATGTACATTATTGTAATATAGAGGCAAACAAGCAAGTAATAAAGAAGTAATGAAATAACAGAGATTTGTTCGAAATCTTGGATATTGTCTGTGTGAGTGTGTGTGTGTGTGTGCATGTTTCTATGGATAGTGTGTTTCTTTCTTTGGTGATTATTAATACGCTTCCACCATAATAGTACTCGATTCATTCAGTGAAAATATTGTCCCCTTCATGCACCTGGGCACCCACATCATTGGTATAAGAGCTTGTTCATGCTTAAGTCGTGTGTAGATACTTCTATCGAGGTTACATGACTTTATGCATGTTCAAACACACTTGAAAACTCACAATCCAAGCAGACACTACCCTCGACTTCGGAGTATCTATCCACCAAAGATGGATGAAGAAACAAACAATAGAAATGTAACTGACGAGACAAAGCAACTCATAGGAAAGAACTGGCTCGACAGTGAACCAGAATGATCACCTAGTTCAATGAGATTCTCTCGTGATTTGCCTTCACATCAAGAGGATTCTCGATAACATCGAACTCCAAAAAAATCAGTTTATTCAAAGTGCAAATGAAATTCAACGTACTAAATCTAGAAGCCAAGATGGGCGTGGAATCTATAGACAATTGGGTACAACAACTACACTTATATTACTCTAGGAATCAACTCTCAGAAGCTGAAAAGATCACCATTGCATCCTTAAAGTTGTCGACCTATGTGCACTGCTAGTGGGAGAACCTATCGACAGAAATGGAGAAAGACAAAGAACCCATAGATACATGGGAGAAATTTGTCGAGTACGTCCATAATGAGTTCTACCTCGCTAAGTACATTAAAAAACAGTATAAGAAGTGGAAGCAGCTAAGGCAATGGAAAGACCTATCCATGCATAGTTACACTAACAAGTTCTATCAACTTATCACAAACTTGGCATTCAAGAAGAAGAGAAATTGCTTTTTCTAAAGTATGTCAGCGGATTGTCCGTGTACATTCAGCAAGAGATGGATTTTTTTACTGTCAATACACTTGCAAATGCATTGCAATAGGATAGTAAGCTTGAAGTGAAACAGAAAGAAAAACCACGCTTCACGACCAAGCCAACAGCTTGAACATTCAACAAGAAGGAAGCAATTGACTCCAACAAGTCAAGATACCCTTCTCAGATGACCCCACCAAAGAAAGACCATGGACAAAAAAATTCCGAAGACAGACCAGAGGGAATGTAGCAAACAACCCCTTATCAAGAATCGATATGATTACCACAATTCATCGTGGCATGATACGTCTGAATCTAAGGCTCATAAGACATTGTTGGAAAAATTTTCTACCTTCGACTTGTCCGACAAAACCCGGGTATAATCTTACCTTGAAGCATCGACCATTTTGACATCAACATCGGCCACTCCAACAGTCTTGGCTATTGTCGGTCACGGAGGAATGAGAACATCTATTCCATACACAAACATGGGTTCAAAACAATCCATTGCATTTGATTATGGATAATGAGAGCCAGAAGAACTTCGTTTATGAAGATCTCGTGAAGGTGACTAGGTCTTGTCACCACTATACATACTCAGCCTTATAATATCGGTTGGATGAAGGATGGACATGAACCGAGAATCACCCGACAATACAAACTCACCTACTTCAGTAAGCCTTTTGAATGTTAAGTACTGTTGGGCCAGGGAAGGTGCACAAAGAAGAAGCTGTCGCGCAAGCAAGGAAGGAAAGTTGTGCGCATGATGAGAAGGAAAGTAGGTCACAAAGGAAGCAAAGGAACCGACGTAGAAGGATAGGACATCCACGCGATAGAGGAAAGGCGAGCTTACAAGTGTGCATGTGGGTAACGACTAGAAAATGACAAGTCAGGAAGATAGTGGCTGCTATAGATGGCATAAGCCAACGAACAACGCATGTATGAAGGAATATTTGTAAGTTAGATCGATGGTTCCTTATGTCAGTCCATGACAACTTGCAACCGTTTTGATGGATGATGACGACCTGTAACTGATGAACAGTATGTAGTCGACCATGTGTGGTCTTGTAGAATTTATAAATAGGAAGAACCTGCTCTGTATAAGGGTTGGTTGTTGGATTTTTTTCGGTTGTTGGTTGCTGGTGTGGTTCACCATTTTGTTTTTATGTTCGGTTTTGTTGAGGAAGTTAGGGTTAGAATAAAAGAAGACTCAGAGAAGAGTCTGGTAGCAGTTGAGGGTTGCTGAGCTGTGGATCTTGCAGCTATGTTCGAAGACCGCTAGAAGTAG
This sequence comes from Pseudotsuga menziesii, assembly GCA_001517045.1. Taxonomy (NCBI): domain Eukaryota; kingdom Viridiplantae; phylum Streptophyta; class Pinopsida; order Pinales; family Pinaceae; genus Pseudotsuga; species Pseudotsuga menziesii. Next base: position 176,114 of record LPNX010513428.1, on the reverse strand, counting down.
AAGGGATCTGCAGCTCAGTGCACAGACAGTACATAGAAGAGTCAATCTAGGATGCATGCGGATCAATAGGAGTAGATAGAATAATAAACCAGAGAGCATGAGAGAAAGAAGATTGAGTCATAAAGACATATCATAAGATCAGTTTGCAGGTCGCAGACTGCAAGGTACTATATCCATTTCTCATGCCAGATGAAGAGCACCTTAATGGTTTTTCCTAGATGGGTTTCTATGTTATTTTCTGTGTTGAATGATTGATTGATGTTGAATGTTTCTGTGAATGTCAAGTATTTTCTTATTGTATGTTGATGAGTTACTGTTGAATGTATGGTACCATCTTATTAATCAATTAATGAACAATTGTTTAAGCATTGCTTGAATGTTGTGGATAAGTTTTTGGTTAATTTCCTAAGTTAAAGCATAAGTCACACACTATCTGTCAGTACAAGGAATCAACTGCGTCGTACAAGTTGCACCAGTTGTTGAGGTTAAGGACAGGGTCGTGTCGCGTGTGTGCTGATTTACAGTTGTGCCCAGTTGTGCACTAATCGACTCCATCGTCCTATTGTCTCTGTCGAGCGCCTTGGCCGCGCACCAAGGGACTATAATCCCTTGCCGACTACAGAAACATGGTTCTGGAAGTTAACCATTAGATATCTCAGGTGAGACTACGCCTGCCTCGTAGGTGTTTCCAACTGAGCTTTCTCTATCGAGACAATGTATTGTGATGTCATGTTGGTGTTGTGTTGTTGTTGAACTGCAGGTCAAGACAAGAAGGAGAAAGAGGCCAACAAATGGTTTCATTGCCTGGACCTTCAATTTTTTGAGTCGATGGAAATGTTGTGGCATCCGACGAAGAAAGAGATAGAGGACTGGCTGGAGTCTAAGACGTTAGCATTCGCACAAGAAGAGAGAGAAAGATCACGATTGAGTGCATAAAAACTAGGTGAATGAGTATATATACTCTGATATCCATGAGATCTTCTTTACGGAGTTCTCCGTTATACTACATGAGTGGTTGTCAAGATTGGCGACTTGTAATGTCCCCCAAAATTGGAAAAAAAATTATTAGGCTAGTTAAACACCACCTATTCTAGACATTGTTGAACTTGCAGAATGTGTTGTACTCTATCGTACTGCTTATTTGTCATAAGTTGTTCTTACGTCCTAATTCCTTACTTCAGTTATGATTACTCTATGTTACTGTGTTTACTTATGGTGTCGTAATGTTGATTACTATGCTATTCTTATGGTTACGCATTGTTGTGTATGTTAGTTACTTTGATTATGTACTTCATTGTTATTTCACATGTTCTTATTGTCATAAGCATGTAACTGACTTATCTCGGTTAATGGATAAAAGGGGTGGAGTGGCAGGACTAGTTCTCCCATGTAACTACCTAAGAGGTAACAGTCTCTACTTGACATAGTTGGATTACTTAGTTATGTTTGAACTAATGCATTTTATCCCGTTACTTGCAGGTATACTTATTAATGGAAGACTTGTTACAGAGGGCTGAACGTTGGATCATTAGTACTTGTAGTTGCAGCTAGTGAACTTTACATGTTGTTTATTATTTCTCCTTACAAACTTGTGTTAGTGACAAGGTCACTACCATACCTATTATTTGCATGACACGAACTAGTTATCTAAGTGACACTTAGTAGTCATGGTGTAATTATTTTAGATTGTTCATATCCTAGCTTATTTGTATTTATGTTTATTTTACACAAAGGAATAACATATACTTCTATTACATGGTTGGCAGGTTTGTAACTCTATTATTTAAAACATTAGAGGAAATTTCAACTCAAAACGGGCCTTTTAACTTTAGCTCAAATTCCATGTCATCATGTGTTAGCTAATGGAATTGCTTTAAATTTGAAATACTGTATAGGTCTTAAACACTTTTTTAATATAAATTTGGGGATAGTTATCATAAAAAAAACTACTTTTTTGTTTGTATTTTCGACATATCTCCCCATTTTTTACTCAAATTTTGATCGGGAGAGCTCGTTGGATGTGGAATTAAATTCCGCATCCAACGAGTACCCACTCGACATACTTTTGATGGACCCCGCTACCTGAAAAACAAGATACACTTGAAAAAACGTGATGATGACATCATCATCATGTTTTTTCAGGTATTGCTTTTTTTGGGGTAGCAGGGTTCGTCAAAAGTATGCCGAGTGGGTACTCGTTGGATGCAGAATTTAATTCTGCATCCAATGATCTCACCCGATCGAAATTTGAGTAAAAACACGGGGAGATATGTCAAAAATACAAACAAAAAATTAGTTTTTCCTTTTCCTCCAAAATTAATAAATATTATTTTATTATTTTAACTATTATTTTATTAATTTTTTTCAGGAGGCCCATTTCGAGGTGAAATTTCCTTTAATGCATATCTTGGCTTTATACTTAACAACATACCATGTCATATTTCATATGCCACGGTCTTAGGGTTAAAGCCTAAGGAAGTCGACGAGCATAGACCTAAGGCTTATAGCCTATAGTATACAATGTATGTGATAGCTTATGCCTTGTATTAAACTTTGGGGTGGTGAATTTAAACCATAGTCATGGACTATACAAAAATTGGGCTGGTGTTTGTAATGCGTCTTGGGAGAAGTGGCGGGAAAGCTTAGGGATTGGACCAAGCGTTGGGTTGGCATTTCACATTTCTTTGTTGTTGCTCTCGGCTCTGGCTTGGGGAAAGGAGAATGACTTTGATGCTTTAAGAGAGATGTAGGAAAACCATGGTTGGTTTCAGTTTTCGTTGGCATCATTGCTGTTTTGGAACTGGAATACATTCATACTTCTCACAGCTTGGATTTGGTTGTGGAAGGGTTGCAGAGGTGAATAAGGAGTGGTCGGATCTTGTGGGTGAATGATGGAAATTCCATCCTCCTTGGGTAAGCCCACTATGCAAGTTATTACTGATTCCTGTTTGGGTATTGTAGTTGTGACTAGGTGTCACTCTCACCGTGGGTTGGGTTTGTTTGTGTCTAGTGTTTGTTGGATGCATTTGGGTTTTGGGGTTCCACTATAACCTAGAGGCATGCTTCGTGGAAAATTCTACAACATTGGGGTTTAAATATTTGGGTTTCGTTTTTTCCTTCGGGCCTGAACTTATTAGATGTACAGGGTTTTATTTAAGGCACTATGTGTATCAACGAGGCCTTCGTAATTTTATGATAGGCTTATGCATTTTACTTAATGTTTGGTTAAGTTGTAAACAATAGCAGCACCATTGCTTGCAATGATGCGAGGGTCGAAGGTAGCGACTGTGTAAACTTGGTGATGGCTTATAATAAGACTGTGTTTGTATAAATTTATGTTGCGTTGATGTTTATTTTAATGTTTCGTTTTAATCCATGGTTACTATGCTTAGTATGTGTAGATTCTCTTCCATTATTTGCTTTAGATGTAGAATGTAAATGGTGATAGCGTATGGTTTAGGGCCATTTCGTGGATGGCATGAGCACTCTCCATTGTAGCTATGATGACGAGATGGACTTAGACCTTACAGTGGGTATTTATAATGTTTAAATGAATATGTATTACAGACTGTTGGTTATTTTGTAATAGGGTTTATATTATTGTAGAAATGTTAATTCTTATAAATAGAAGGCCGAAGCCATAGATTATGGCATATGTAATTTTTAAAGGGTCTTACGACCTCTGTGTAATGGTTTTAAGTTTGATTTACAACTTGTAGATAAGTAGTAAAATGTGGCTTGTAGAAAATAATAAGATCCTACAGGATTTGATCATGGGTCGTAGAATGTAATGAGGGTTTATTAATATGAATGCGATTTGGGCATTTGAGTGTCCACAGGATTTGATCCTGCGAACTCTCTGCAAACACCTTGGTTATTTAAATGCTTACTGCATATGTATTATTGTCATGTTTTTTATTATGGCATGCGATTTGGGCTTGGACGTCCATAGGGGCTGATACTGTGACCTATGTGTATCTTTAGGGGTTTAAGTTATTATGGTAACGATTTTATAGTTGTGTTTTAGTTGGTAGTTGTAGATAGTATTATGTCATACGAATTTTGTTATAAAGTTTTGTTATGTGGATTTAAATACTTAGATGTATCGATTTATGGTTTAATGTCATGGATTTATATTGTTGGTAATTTGATATTCTTGTTTATGCTTGGAGATATAGATAGTGTAGTGGTTATAAATCGTGGACCATTTATAGGGCCTAAATTACTTGGACTGTTAAAAAATTAGGATAATATTTGTTTTAATGGGAATGATTTGATTATTAGCCTATGGTTATTTATATAGATCTTGAAAGGTCTTTGTTGGTTCTTAATCTTAGCTTTGGTATTTGGTGTGTATAATTTATTCTTAAATGTAAATTTAGTGTCAATAGATTAGAATTATAATTCTATTTTATAATTGTTAATATATATAGGTATAATATATTTACTAGGTTCTAATTATTAGATTTGTATAATTATTCTAGATCTAAAACCTAAATGTGAACTGGTCCTTTTAATTATAACATGCCTTTGCTGACAATATGAAATACGTTAGTAGAGTATATAGGCCAATGACTAGCTACGTAATTATTCTAAAATAATACCTAGTTTGTAGAAAAACACAGCTTAAACAAAGATAATACAGAAGTTAAACTAAGGCGCAAAACCCCTTGTAAATATTTATAAATGAATTTAAATTACATAAGTAAACTAATTGAACAAACCCTGGATAAATCTAGCATAGGAAATAAATTACAACCTAGGGTTTATAATTTAAAATGTAAATCCTAAAAGAATTAGAGAGAACCAAGGCACGCAGGGTTAGAAAAGTATAATGTAAACATTTTCCTAGTCTATCCATAACTTGTTCTATAAAATGAAATAGGCAGTCTAGAACCTCATACCTATAAATTGAAGCTTCTTTAATGGCTGAAACCTGCACACTCAAATAAACAGCATTAACAAATCATAGGCTGATCTCACCTCGGCATTAGATGACTGAAACACTTGGGAACTACCACGTTCCACCCAACCATGACCTGAAACCGTTCTTGGTTTCAATCCAGACCCCCCCGAGCTGGTTCCAACATGCAAGTAGCTCAAAGCTCCTAAGGTAGGGTTTCTCTAACTGGTATATCAGGTGTGTATCAGTTCTCCTTTTTCCTCTTAGGGAGAGGTTCTCCAAGAACTCTCTCTTGAGAAATTTGTAGGAAAAATAATGACTCCAAAAAGATAGATTAGGTCCCCAAGCCTTTCCTTGGCTTGAGACTTTATAGACAGACTTTTTAGTCAAAGGGGAAGTTAAATCAAGAAACCTTGATTTAACCCTTTTTATTTAATTTGGGGTATTTTTAATATTTTAACTTTGGAACTTTTAACTAGTTCCTAATTAGAATTTTGTAGTTATTATACTATTTATTATCTTTTATAAATACATAATAATGGATGGAGCTTTTCCTTCTTTCTTACATTATTAATATTATTACTCTATTTATTCTTTATACATACCATGTATAAAATACATAATAATATAACATTTGTTAACATTTGTCTTTGGGCATCATATATTATGATCCCTAGACTTATGACACTTTTTCATTAAGGTCATTAGGTAGATGGTTAGGTTTGCTAGGCTAGGAAAATATAAACATCCTTGCATATTGGATTCCCTCGTATAACATGGTAGTTCTTTAGTGCTTGATGAGAATACAAAAATTCAAAATTTCATTTAATCCCTTATAAATAAGTCTAATGAGATCAATATTTTTCTCTAGTTGTTTTCACTCGGAAATCATTAATTATTTTCAGTAACTCCTAGCGCTTACCAGAGCCCATACTCCATGCTAAAAATAGGGAGTAACAAACTTAGTGCAATTCCAGAGCTCTTCCCTCAACACTAATGCTAGGATGTACTTGTAAGATACACCTAGCGATATAATGCCCAAGGATCTGATGTTCCATAGCTTATGCTCATCATCAACATGGAAGGCTCCAGGGATTATTCCCCACGCTTCCAACTTATTTTTTCATGTGTTCTAGAGCTTTACGCTCAAGAAAATTATTAATACTCATGTGCTCTAGAACTTCTCACTCAACAAAATATTAATTACTCATGTTCTCTAGAGCTCCTTGCTCAACAAAAAACATCTCATCAATCATATGTTTCAGGGTCCACGCCTAGCACAAACAAGCATATATATATCAACAACCATTGGCTTATGCCCAGTATATAAAACAAATCATCATGTTTATATGCAATGGGGTCTTTGACCCAATATATCAAAATAAACCATAAAATAACATCATAATCAATAAGCTCATGCCTATAAGTGTTAGGTCCAAAATTCAGGATATTACATCCCTCGTCGCTTAGAGCAACACTGTTCCTGGTGTTCTAGGGACTCAGAATGCCATCATGAAACAAGGCACGGTAAGCCTTGCTCATGGTGGCGTCATTCTCCCAAGTAGCCTCGTCGGCTTCGAAGTGCTTCCATTACACTTTGAACTGGACAACGGTGTGCTTCCTCGACTGCACCTCTCTCTTGTCCAATATATGAATAGGTTCAGGGGAAAACTCCCCTTCAGGTTCCACCTATAATAAGGACCAATCAACTACATGTTTAGTATCGTAAACATATTTCTTTAATAATCATGCATGGAAAACATTATGGACTCTTATGTGTGTGGGTAAGGCTAGTTCATATGCCACTAGCCCTCTCTTGGCGAGTATTTCAAAAGGTCCACAAAACCTAGGTTATAACTTACCACACCTCCCCAAGCTCAACGAGCTCTGTTTTGCTTTTACTTTCAAGTAGACATGGTCTCCTACTTGATAATATTTATCTTTTATTTTCTGATCCGCGTCACGTTTTTGGCGGTCTTGTGCTCCTTTGAGGTTCACTTGGACCTTGGTAACCAACTGTTCCAAGTCCATTAATAAATTAATCCTTAACATGAGCCTATCCACTGAGCTATCCCAAGCAACCGATGTTCTACACTTCCATCCATAGAGTACCTCAAAGGGACTCATCTTGGCGGAAGCCCGATAACTGTTGTTATAAGCAAAATATGCAAGATGCAAGTAGTATTCCCACTTAGTCATGTTGTTCATGACATATATCCTAAGCATGTCCTCAATAATCTGGTTTACCCTCTCTGTCTTCCCATCTGTCTGCGGGTGATAAGCAGTACTAAATTTCAATTGCATCTCCAATCCGGAGAATAAAGATCTCCAAAAGTTTCTGGTAAACTTTGTATCTCGATCCGATATGATTTCCTTGGGTATCCTGTGCAATCTAAATATATCCTTCAAGAAGATATCGACAATGTATATTGCCTTGTAGGTCGACTTCACTAGAATGAAGTGTGTTGCTTTTGACAATTTGTCAACTACCACAAAGATAGAATCATTTTTATTCTTACTTTTCAATAGATTGGTGATAAAATCCATACTAATGACTTCCCACTTCCATTCTAGAATGGGTAATGACTGCAGCAATCCTGAAGGATGCCAATGCTCAGCTTTGACCAACTGACATTCCTGACATTTAGTGATAAACATTGCAATGTCAAGTCTCGACCTTTAACTTAGGTTAGAAGAAAGTGTCTCTTGACGATGGATATCATCTTTTGATATACCGGATGCCCCGAGTAGGGTTCCTGATGAAATTCCGTTAGGATGCTGGACATAATGTCCCCTCCTTCTGGAACGTACAATCTCTCTTTGGACCATAATAGTCCTGATTCATATATACCTTGCACTCTTTTTTGTCGTTGAAACAAACTGTCCTCTTGGACTTTCTTGAGGATTTATACATAGAAAGGGTCAACTCTATTGGTCGTTTGAATCCTCTCGTGCAAATCTGCCACTACTACATTTCGATCCAAAATCCGATGGAAAAATCCGATAGCGCGTGGATTTCTTTTTTTAAACTCACCAAAAATCAGAAAGATAAATTTTTTTTTTTTAAATGTGGTCATAAGCGTCGCTTAAGTGATGGCTAGTCTCATACGCGTCGCTTAAGCGACGGATAGCCTCATAAGCGTCGCTTAAGCGACGTCGCCTCAAATTGGTCAATCATTTAAATAAATACACTTAATTGGTTAATTATTTAACATGGAAAGCGTCGTCGCATATCCGACGCGTCGGTTCATTTCCTACACACACTCATATAAATAGATGTACGCCTAGGTTCATTATCTCACACACTCACTCTCGCACTTATCTCTTGGACAAGAAATGCAAAATTCCTAAGGGTTTTTTTTTTGGCCTTGTGCTTTTGTGGGGATCTTCCCACTTGGCCTTGGATTTTGGTCTTGCTCTTTAGTGACTTCTCTCTTGAAGTCTCTCTTGGTTAATAATTTCTTGGTATAGGGTTTGGTTTTTGGCCTTGTGCCTTTGTGGCGATCTTCCCACTTGGTCTTGGATTTTGGTCTTGCTCTTTAGTGACTTCTCTCTTGAAGTATCTCTTGGTTAATTTCTTGGTTTAGGGTTTGGTTTTTGGATTTGTTCTTTTGTGGGGATCTTCCCACTTGTTCTTGGATTTTGGTCTTGCTATTTGGTGACTTCTCTCTTGAAGTATCTCTTGGTTAATTTCTAATTGGTTTATTCTTGGTTTTTGGTTTTGCTCTTTGGTGACTTCTCTCTTGAAGTATCATATACTTGGGTTTTCTTGTACTTTGTTCTTAGGGTTTGAGTAATAAAATGTCACGTAACAATAATGTTACAGGTCATCAATATCCATAACAAAATCAACAATTGCTTGCTAGGTTGTGGGATGGAGTGGAAAGAAGGGGTGATGGAAAATGTTAATGTCCTTGCAGTCGATGTAGGGTCTTTAATAAGAGAAGGTTACTGATCGCAACAGCTAAAAAACATTGTAGGGAACATGGACATGTTGAGGGGGGGCATGAATATCATCCATTGGTAAGTCAATATAATTCATGCTTATATATCATGCAGTCTTTATATTGAGAGTTTTTGTAATTGTATATTGTATCATTTTTATTTTTGTTACTTAATCGACATGACTAACGTTCTTTGTTTGATGTTTTAATTGTAATTATAAAGCAAGGGCCTCCTAGGGCTGTTCCGAACATGGAGAATGTGGTAATTGCGCAACAACTAGCGTAGGAGGAATTTCAATATGCAGGTCCTGTGAATATTGATCATGATCAAGTTAATGATGATATGGAATTAGACGATGATCATGATGATAACATAATTGAGGATGATGGTGCAAATACATTAATCAATGATGCATTTAATGTTAGAATGGACGATGATCAACATCATGCGCTTCCAATTGATGACTTTGAAGATCTTCATGATTTACCTACACTTGAGAAGGAAGACGAACCGCTTTTTGAAGGCTCCCGCATAAGTGTTCTCTCTGCTGTGTTGCTGATAATGAACTTGAAGGTTATGAATGGTTTTTCAAACACAGCCATCAAGCTGGTGTTAAGGTACGTATGTGATTATATGTTTCATCGATCGCATATATATTATTTGATTTATGTTGCTATAATATTTGTATTAGTATACGTACTTCATCATAAAAATAATAAGGATGTATTTGTTGTCGTTAATATTATGCTCTTCAAATATTTATATTAACCATTTTTTTAAAATTTGTTGTAACAGCTTGATAGGTGAATATTTGTTACCTCCATCAAATAAATTACCTCGCACATACCGAGATTTAAAAAATATCATGAAATATGTTGGAATGGACTATCAAAGAATTGATGCATGTCCTAATGATCATATTTTATATTATAATAAGTATGATTTTGCAACAGAATGCCCTATATGTCATAGCAGTAGATACTGAACAAATCAAGTAACCAAAAAGGTGTCTCGTAAGGTTCTTCGTTATATTCCCATTATTCCACGCTTGCAACGACTGTTTAGGTGCAAAAACATAGCACAATTTATGGATTACCATGCACGGAATAGAAGTGGAGATGATATTCTTCGAATGCCCACAGATGGTTCTGCATTTACAAACATGGAGGAAAAATGGCCGCACTTTAAAGAAAAACCTCATAATGCTAGAATTTCTTTGGCAACGGATGGTGTCAATCCATTTAAAGAGATGAAATCTACTTGCTCGGTCTGGCCTATTTTTGTTATCAACAATAACATTCCTCCATGGATGTCAATAAAGAGGGAGCATATAATGTTGGCAATGATTGTTCCAGGTATAATTTGTACTTTAGAACAATGTTTTTTTAATGCATTAGTATTTAATTTGTCATGAAGATCAATATTGTTGCATATTCATGTCATATATATATTTCATTTACTTATATGTATTGTATTTGTTGTTTTCTTTTAGGTAAGTACATAGTTAAAGATATGAATGTATATATCGAGCCTCTTGTTGATGAACTACTTAAGCAATGGAATGGTGTCACTATGTATGATGTCTCTAGACCAGTAGGGCAAAGGGAATTTCAATTCCATGCAATGCTTGCCTGGACAATTCACGATGCTCCAGGGTTAACACATTTTTGTGGTCTTCAAACAAAGGGAAAATTTGCATGTCCAGTTTGTGGTCCCAAGATGAAATCTCGTCATTCAAAGAGTTTGTCAAAGGAAGTGTTTGATGAGTATAGGCACTTCCTCTCTAAGAATCATAGGTATCGAACTATCGAAAAACATATTTTTAATGGGAAAGAGGAGACCGCATTAAAACCACAAAGAATGACACCTCACATATGGAAGCTGCAATATAATAGAAATCGTCAAGGTACGATTCAATTTGTCTATCTTATATATTCATATTGATCATCTCTTATATGTACTTTTTAATGTTTTATTTTGGATTATATTAATTTTTTTTACTGTAATATACGACATTTTAATCTCTTTAACTTATATATTGATTACTGATGGTCTGCATGAACATCATGAAGGTATAAATGGGCTTCCACGAGGAATGAAAAGTTATCCCAAACAATTTAGTAGGTTGCCTTACTATGAGCACTTACTAGTTGTTCATTTGTTTGATGCAATGCATATCGGAAAGAATGTAGCTGAAACACTATGGCGAATATTCGACGGAAGGAGGGACAAAGAAAAAATTGTCAAAATTTGCAATGACATTCATGAATCCAATCATGTAATGAAAGATATCATTGAACATTTAAACAACGATGGAGACCAAATTAATACAAGGTCACTTCCATGGTTATTGACTGAGCAACAAAGCAATGCGGTAAAAGAAGTGATACAAAAAATGAAATTTCCCATAGGATTTTGTTCGAACATAAAGAATATCTTAACAAGGAAAGGTGATTTTGGCGGGGTAAAAATGCATGATTGGCATATCTTCATTAAGGTAATTATACTTCTGGTATATATATTGGTATATTACAATACTGCATGTTTTTGGTTTACTTTTTTGCTTAATTTTGAAAAATATATTGATGAGACGTGTCCATTGTTACAGTATGTTCTACCTGTATCTCTCTTAGACAACTTTGACAATAATGTTAGACAGGTCATATATGATCTTGGAAAATACATGAGGTAATTAGAAACAATATTTTTCACGCATCATCATGTAATTTGTTTAATTCGTTGTATAACTTATATGAATTGACATTTGTTTTAGTCAATCATGTAGATTTGTACTACAATGTTAAATTTTCGTCATTAAATGATATCATTATTTTCTTGCTTTACATGTAGATGGTTGTCATCTAAAGAAATCCACAAAGAAGATATAAAGTATTGGAAGAGAGAAATTCCTCGTTTAATGTGTCAAATGCAGAGATTTCTACCTTCGGCATTTTTCAATGCACAAGAACACTACCTCATACACCAAGTTGAGGAGATTGAATTGTGTGGACCTACACACGCAAGGTCCATGTGGATGGTTGAGAGGCACTTGAAATTTATGAAGGCTTTAGTTAGACAAAGAGCACATCCAGAGGGTTCTATGATGGAGGGATATATGGTATTTCAGGCCATGGTGTATATTGTTGAATATCTTCCAGGGTTGACGTTTATTAAGACGGAATTAGATCGATGCATTGGTGATCCAAATTCCACTAAGAAATTAGAAGGAGAGTAATTGATGGGGAAAGGTAAATCGAGGAAGGTCAAAGGTAATTATTAAATGGTGTTATAGATTAATATTAATGTTAATACATTTTAATAATATCATACATAATTATTTCATTTTTAATATTCATTAATGATATGCATCATTAATATTTATAATGTTACATTGCGTTAAGTAATTATAAATTTATGAGTTGATTTATGTAATTTTATTTTCATGCAGTTGGTCGCGAGTGGGATGCATTACATTTGTACGTCGCAAACAATATTGATTGGATGAAGGTATGGATTGAACGATGTAATCAATCTGGTCAAGGACTATCATGGGAAGGTGTGGCTTCATTGGTTAAAGTAGCACATCGCAATGGAGATGGAAATCTAACAGAAAGGGAAATCGATTTAGCATATGGTTTAAAAGATAAACAGGTAAGCATGATATTATAAATATAAGCCATAATATTTTCAATTACGTCAATTATATCCATGTTCATCTTGATGAATTTCATTTTATTTCCATACTTTAAGAACATAAAATACTTACTATCAATTGCAGGTAAAACACCACAAGGCTATGTGGTTCAACGGTCGTCATTATCGCATTAAAAAGTTGGATGAAACAAAGAAAACATGTGATTTTGGGATAAGTGCAGTCTTTGAGGTCACTAATGTTTCATCTAGAAACGACAGATGTCCAGAATTGTTAGAAAATCGATATTATGGATATTTGGAAGATATCGTTGACTGTGACTTTAAATCATTCAAAATAATTCTTTTTGTTGTGAAATGGTACAAGCTACGATTGAATCGATTTGATACCGATAGAACTGTTATTGAACAAGCTAATGGATTTACCATGGTCAATACAAGGTCGCTTGAGTCACGAACGTCAGAGCCCTATGTTCTTCCAAGTCAATGTGAACAGGTATTTTACTCAGAAGTTCCTGGTAGACAGGGTTGGTCGTTTGTTATTAGACATGATCCAAGAGGAAGGCTGGTAAAGTATAATATTGTAGAGGAAGCTGAAGACGTTGTGGAAGAAGAAGGTGATCATGTAGAGGATCAACATGAGTTGGATGTTGATGATCATAATGTTACGCAGGAAGATGTTGAAGATTTAGTTGAAGCAGATGATGTTAGAGATGATGAAGATGATATTGACGATTATCACTTTATTGAAACTAACAATGATGACGATGATGAGATAGCCTTTAATCCTTATAATGTTGAATCTGGATTAGATGATACAGATGCAGACTTGGATACAGATGAAGACGATCATGAAGTGCATTGAACATCATTCCAAGTGATATATTGTGAGGGGTGGAGGGGGGGGCAGATGAGCTTCCACCTTCACGTGATTTTCCCTGTTGAGTAGAGAATATTAAAATATTCTCAAAACAAAGAGAAGCTCTTTAATTATCATTTAATAAATCCTAATATCTCTACAATTTCTAAAAGTACTGTTAAATAAATGGCAAAAAAAATGGAATTCTCCATCATCATCATCTCCATCATCATCGCCATCACCATCACCATCATCACCATCATCATAATCATCGACATTGACATCTTCATCCTCATCATAATCATCGTCATCATGGCTAGCATCATCATCATCATCATCGCCATCATCATTACCATCATCATCACCATCATCATTGCCATCATCCTCATCATCATCATTGACATTGCCATCATCCTCATCCTCATCATCATCATCATCATTGCCATCATCATCACCATCATCATCGCCATGATCAATGCTACCATCATCTCCATCATCATCCTCATCATGATGTTCATCCTCATCCTCATCATCATTATCATCAGCATGTTCATCATATTCGTGTCCATCATCATATTTAATTATCATTTAATAAATCCTAATCTCTCTACAATTTCTACAAGTGTTAAATAAATGGAAAAAATAGTGGAAGTCTCCATCACCATCATCTCCATCGTCATCACCATCACCATCACCATCATCACCATCATCATAATCATCGACATTGACATCTTCATCCTCATCATAATCATCGTCATCTTCATCCTCATCGTCATCATCATCATCATCGCCATCATCATTAGCATCATCATCACCATCATCATCGCCATCATCCTCATCATCATCATTGACATCGCCATCATCCTCATCCTCATCATCATCATCATCATTGCCATCATCATCACCATCATCATCGCCATCATCCTCATCATCATCATTGCCATCATCATCACCATCATCATCGCCATGATCAATGCTACCATCATCGCCATCATCATCCTCATCATGATGTTCATCCTCCTCCTCATCATCATTATCATCAGCATGTTCATCATATTCATGTCCATCATCATATTTAATTATCATTTAATAAATCCTAATCTCTCTACAATTTCTACAAGTGTTAAATAAATGGAAAAAACAGTGGAAGTCTCTTCACCTTTATTTTTTCCATCATCAAAGTGAAATATAGATAAGAAATCATATTAGAAAAAAAAGGAAAACAAGTTTAAAATCATCAAGAGATTCCAAAATCCTTTATATGATTTGTCTTTTGTCTCCTTCAAGGGGTTGTCAAGAAATATAAACATTTAATTTCAATTTTCATGGTCATCTTCATCTTCATCAAATAGGGTCATATCATGTTTGTTGGCAAGTATGGTTTTTCCCCTTCTCTTTTCCTTTTGACTGGATATATATCCTTTTCTTATTTAGTATGAACTGCAATTCTGGTATGTTGACTTTTACATCATTTTTTATTTTAGCATGGGGATCTTCAAGTCATGCAAAGTTTAATTTTCTTCATTTCCATCCTTTGTAAATAATAGGCCCAACTTGTCATATGGTAATCTATGACTAGTCCAATTGTCCAATTTTACATTACTAATAGTGTTTTCCATGAAGATACCATGTATATCCACTAAATATGTTATTGTGCTCTCGTTATAATACATTTGATACAAGGTCTCTAGTCTAAATTCCTTTATCAATACAATTATGGTGGCATATCTATACAATTTTAGAAAGTGTTGCTTATCATTTTCTAAAGAGTCAAATTCCCTTCATTGTTCACTAAGTCAAGATTGATGATGATTATGATGATGACGATATCTGGTTCACCTATCACCTTATTTGTCTAATATGGGGCTTAGTATCATATATCTGGTTCATATTAGGGTCATATGTGTACCCTAATACTAAATGTGTAGTAACTAATTTGGGATTGAGAGCATAACTTAGTTTAAATACAATGTAATATTGATCCCTAAGGATATATCACCTCATATAGTACTTTTATTGCAATAGTTTACTAACATGAATTGATCTAGCATCCTCTATTTGAAGAAGAATGGAGTCCTAATTTAGAAATATAATGGTGAAAGTGGTTTTTTTTAACTCGAGGATTTTTGTGTTGTACACATTAACTCAAGGTCTTTTCAAATTAACGTCAATGTATTAAGATTATAATATTATAAAAACTTAGTATAGATATAACTTTGTACCATATATTATTTTCCCTAGCACCAAAATAGTCTAGGTGCTAATTGATGGTCTCATTTTGTCTAGTTGCTAATTGATTTATGATTATGGAACAGTAAGCTTTGTTTTGTGTGCCATATGGCATATCTTTATTGAGATTTATGATTATGTTGCAATCTCGCCTATATGAACTGTTCTGGAATTTTTAATATAGTCTTGTTGCATATAACCGACGGGCGATTCGATAGTTCATTGCTCTTGAGTAAATATTATTTGGGCCTTAGGACCACCTCTATGTGAAATTCATTCTTCCTTCCCTCCCGCACTTGCACAGTTTGCAATTGTTGATCACCTGCATGCTCAAAGCCCAAAGTTGGAGCAAGGGGTTGAAGCTCGACTATGGAGAGTAGAGGGGTCATAGAGGAGAGGGGTAGTAGAGGAGAGGGGCCATAGAGTAGATGATACACAGTTTGCAATTGTTGATCACCTGCACGCTCAAAGCCCGAAGTTGGAGCAAGGTGTTGAAGCCTGACTATGCAGAGCAGAGGGGTCATGGAGGAGAGGGGTAGTAGAGGAGAGGGGCCATAGAGGAGACGATACAACGATATTTATCTTGCCCCTTTGTCCTCTGCAACGATATTTTCTTGGGTGTGGGTACGGGTTTGGTTAGAAACAGTTTCCCAAGAGCGCGTAGGCAATAAGAAGAGCAGCTATAGGTCGCGGAATCACTGGTGGAGGCGGAGGATTTGGGGTAAGTTTGAAGCCATTGAATCTGTGAGTTTTTGCTGGAGTTTGTGATTTTTCTCATTAGTTTTTTGATGAGATTAATTAGACAAAGATTTCAAGAAAAATTGCCTGTGTATTGTCCTTTTAAATCTGATGGGGTTCCTTCCTTATGGGTTCCTTCTGTATTGTTTACAATATTGCTTTAGCTGTCATGGTTTTTCTCGTTCCCTTTGCTCTGTTATAGCCTATATTTGCTAAGGATTGGAATCGATTTCAGGTGTCTTTTGATGAAATGCCTCCAGACATGCTATACCTTTAGACATGATATGGCTGTTCTAGGTTCTGAAATTACCTCCTGGCACAAATAAAGATGCTTTCCATTCCACTTGATCATGAAGACTTGTAAAAATTAAAACAACATTGCCTCCCCTGTTCCCCCCTATTCCAATCTTCTATTGGAGACATTCATTATTGCATCTTGCAATTCATGAAAACTAAGGTTGGTTTCTGTGACATCCTGGGCATTTAATGTTTTCTGTAGCATTGTAGTCTTCCTGTCGCCCTGGCTGGAGAATGGGGTTCGCTATTGACATGAAATCTTGTTGATATCTTTGGAGCTTATCCTGAATTTTAAATTTGATGGCCTTATTGGGGAAGATCTCACATCAAGATGCAAAGAAAACTCTGCCCACATGTTCCTCTGCCCCATGGTTTGATCAAAGGTTGGCCATCTTGTTTACCCTGCACCTTACATGTTGAAACTTTAGGTGTTCAATGGAGCCTAGGCAGTTCGTAATCCTTCGAATGCTTGAGCTTAGTCTCCAATGGATCTAAATCTTTTGATTTTGTGATTTTTCTCATTAGTTTTTGATGAGATTAATTAGACAGATATTTCAAGAAAAAATGCCTGTGTATTTTCCTTTTAAATCTGATGGGGCTGCTTTCGACATTTCTATATCACTCGCTTGCAGGTCTTCCCTTTCCCACTCTGGTTGCTCCCCTGAGTTAACTGTCTCCTTTTCCACTAGATGTTCTTGATTCCCTATTTGTTCCTGACCTATTCCTTCCATTTCAAACTTACATGGCTGAGAGTTCTCAATTTTCTTTCATTTTCCATGTGGCTCCAATAGTTTTTGTGTCTTGACTTCTTGGTCAACTCTTTCTTCCCTTGATAGTCTTGTTGTCATTCCTCTTGATGTGTTGGATGTTCTCCCACTCATTGCAATTTTTTCAGCAATGATGAATGATGCATACAGAGTGTTCCTATAGGTTTTAACTTTTGTAACATGATAGAATTTATACCTTATAGATGTCATTACCCATTTTTGAAGACACCAATCTATGGATACGTTTGCATGTCCTCCTGACTCATTTGTTGTTCTAGGTGGAAACCTTTTTCATAAGAGATTGCTTACATGGCCTAGATAATTTATGCTAACAGACTGAAACACAATTTGGTAATCTGACTGTCAATACTTCTGTGAATATGATGTGAGTGCTATGATATCTCTGGGGTTAGTTTACAACAATGTCACCAGCTGTCTTACCTATAATGTATTACATTCAATGGTCCGTTTGCTTGACCTAATCATAAATTTCAAAATATTGTTTCTCATACTGATATTTCGTAACCCCAAAATAAATTTCAAAATATTGTTTCTCATACTGATATTTCATAATCCCAAATGTCCTGCCAAGATTGAGATTCGTCAGTGTTTTTGTAACCAATATCTAGAAGTCAGTCAAAGAACTACTATTAAAGTAAAATTATGTTAATATTGTTAGGGATCGTTTATTTGTCATGCATGAGTGTAGGATAATATGGTTTTGTCCAGATGTGTTTCTGGATTTCAGCTATGTTAGAAATTTGTTATTTTCCAACATTTCAGGTGATACTATTAGCCAACATCATGGAAAGAAAGGAGAAACATAAAATATGATTTAGACACCATTTCTATAGGGAAGCAATGGCTTATCTGCTTTCATTAAGTCACCCTTTCCTATTGTTCCCCACATCAACATGAGTGAACCTTTGATCTTCGACTCCAAGGAGTGCCTTCCCATTATGTCCTCCCCTTCACATCCAGTCAACCTCAGCCCATCCCTTTCCTATTCTGTCACCTTGCCTATTTCTATTTCCACTTCGATGTCTTCACTGAAGGTCTCTATCATTTTTTTTTAAAAACCCTAGTACCACTAGAGTCCATTGCATTTCTGATCAGAACTACCTTGACCAAGAAAACTCTCAATTTAGATTTGTTCTCGAATCTCTGCAACACCAGCTTCTCTCACAGGCAGATCAACAGAGCCTTCGTAAATCCAACCACCCCAAAACATGAACCCCTAGCCCCAAAACTATTGTATCTTAAACCTACTTCCCTGTCATCCAAGGGACCATAGAAAAGATCTCCAAATCTTTAAAAAAAAACAACCATACCATTTTCAAGCCTCATAAAACCCTAAAAAACACTTTCAATTTTGTTAAAACGAAAATTGATCCACTCCAACAAAAAGGTGTTTATGAGATTCCCTGCTTGTGTGGCATCTCCTACATGAGCCAAACTGGTTGTTCCATCCAAACCTATTTTGAAGAATATATATCTGAAACCAACTACAATCACTTTACCAAATCTACCATCGCTGAACCCATCTCAATCTTTTTTTTAATTTTTTTCTATCTCCCTAACATTGGAGAATAATTACTTTCTAACATAGCTAAAATCAAGAAACACATATGGACATTAAGGCAAGCTGTGAAAGGCAACACAGTTAGATAAAATTATTTTGCTTTCATGGTTTGGGATTACCTGTGATGTTTCCAGATTTGTGGAAATGCTCAACTTCAAGTGCTAGCTTAAATTTTTTCCTTTTACATGTTTTCTTAAAAAGGAGCAGCAACATGTGATAGACGTTAAATATTTGACTTCCAGTCTATGTAACTCCTTTTGTTTTTAAATTTTTTGCATAATATCCTGCACTATAATTTCAGCAATTTCTTTTCTAGTCAAACATTTATCCAAATATCAGCCACTCCAAGTAAATGTGTTACATTTTTTATCATCCTTGTTGCCAGACATAAAATAGTCCTACTGGAAGGTAATTACCTGCTTTTGGAAGAGGGACACTTAGTCAAGGGTGCACTTACACCACCAAAATTTCTAATGATTCTCTTATAAAAGTTCACCAACCCATGGAATGCACCATCTCTTGGGTAAGTTCCGCGTGTATTGGTTTCAGTTCGAAATTAATGTTTTTAATTACTTTTTGTTGCAGTCAGCTGATCAGGGAAAGTCCCTAATGGAGCCTGAGAGGCCGACACCCCCCTACAAGCGACATGTATATATACCACATTTTTACTTACCTGCTTCTTTAGAAAGTACATTTGTTTAATTATGATATCAACGTGGTCAATATTTAAATATGTTTTTAAATAAGATTTTCCCAGTGTATTGGTTTCAGTTCAAAATTAATGTTTTTAATTACTTTGTTGCAGTCAGCTGATCGGGGCAAGTCCCTAATGGAGCCTGGGAGGCTGACACCCCCTACAGGCAACATGTATATATACCACATTTTTACTTACCTGCTTCATTAGAAAGTACATTTGTTTAATTATGATATCAATGTGGTCAATATTTTGTTTGTAGGCTGAGGGTCGAGGCAAGAACTCCATGATAGCTGATATGTCGACAGATGTTAGCACGCCACACTCATCGGGTCATGAGCAGGTATATAACACGTTGTGAATTTCAGAAACTGTATTTATACATATTTATGTTATCTAATTATACTAATGATTTCAAATTGATATTAATGTTTTCTATTTTTATGTCGGATGATACTTATCTATAGACAGATCCGAAGGATATGGATTTGGGGCACATTCTTGACAATGTTGATCTCAAGAATTCAAAGAATATCCAGGATGCAGTTCAAAAAGCAAAAACAAAATTAAATCAGGAGGTCATCAATCTGCTTATATCGGATCCGCAAAGGACGCAGGATGAGACTCAAGCAAAGATAGATCGTGTGTTTCTTAAAGTAAAGCGCTTGGATGTAAGTTGCAAACTCTTTAATTATAAGTCTATTCCAAATGCAATTTTTTTTCCTATTCGTATACGAGTAAATAAAATATTATTTGTTTCTACAGGAATATTTTTTCCTCGGTGAGAGGCATGCTGATACCATTGAGCATGACACCCCCTTCGCCACTGATCATGTATCGTTGCCATCTGGCCAGTCGAAAACACAAAATGAGACACCCCAGATGGAACATGAGAGTGACGACGAGGATCAGGGGCATGAGAGTGCTGGCGAGGATCAGGGGCTGGTACATGGAGAAGAGCATGACTTTGATGCTGTCATCCCAGCATTTCCTGGATCTTTCCGTGTCACTAGCACAGGAACATTTGAGACTACTTTTTTGGTGGACGAAGATCTCATTCCCTAGAAGATGGAGAAGATTCCAGGTACTATTTACAAAATGTTTTAACTATATATTATAATTTTATTGGAATGTAATTATGCATCATTCTTTTTACACTAATTAACACATACTCATTTTTGTAGGAAATGATGTCTTTTATAAACATCTTAATGATTGGTCTTTAGATCTGTTTGGGCCCACTATCCGCACATGGTGGAACCGGTAGAGTAAAGTTTTGAAAGATGAGCTTATTGCTCGCTTGGTTGGATTTTTTGGTGCCGAAACCTTCAACCGAAAAAAAGGTTCTTGAAAAAGCTAGCCAACATTTACATTATGTACGGGAGGAATATCGGAACAACTTAGCAATTAATCCAAAGTATGAGCGCCCTCCGATGATTCCAACAAGGGAGTGGAAAGGCTTGCTGGATGATGCAAGGGAGAAAGCTACGAAAATAGCGGGCAAGCGAGTACCCGAGTCAGCTAGAAGGTATGCAATACTTCGGCAATGCAATTATATGTTTATTACACTTTATTTTCCATTTTTTTGCAATGTTTAACGTATTTAAAATTACTTTTATAGGCTACCAGATATGTCGAAGGCCACCCAAGCAAGAATAGAAAAACATGGGAAACACAAGCTTGGCGCTGGTGAATATTCCAACCTGCAAGCACGAATCGTAAGTATGATCAATAATTATTTTATTGTATAGAAATTATAGATTGCATTTAAAATTGTTTCATGATGATATAACAACAACAATGATGATCTAATTGAAAATTACAGGCTTAAAGATTCCATGATTTGCCAACGGAGGAAGACATGAGGATCGACTACCAACGTGGGTTTTTAGGTGTTGTTGAACATCGAAGAAGCAGCTGTGGTAGCAAAGCAAAGTCTTCTAGTGATCCATCCTACGAACAGGTAACTACAATAAACAAATTTTATTTAAGATTGATTCATTGTGTTTTATATTCATTAATAAACTAGTGCATAAAATATTGAGTCTCTTTGTGTTAAGCCGCACAATGAAAGTAGAGAAAATGCGGAGGATGGAGGAGAAAGAGATATTGGAGTTCATGTTGATCGAAATCCAGGTAATAAATATTCTTGTGTTAAAAAAAACTAGTATGGATTAAAGTCTCAAATATTAAATTGCAAATACTATATTGTTGTAAGTGTTGATGTTTTAATGCAGAGGGTCTTCATGTGCAACTTGAGGCAGCATCGGAAGATCAAACGCATGAAATTCATGTCACCCATGAGTTGCCAGGTACAAAGCACCGCTCTAATGTTTTTTTCTTAATGAAGGACTTACAATGATAATAATAAAAACACGTCAAGTAATTAATATTTCTTCATTTTTCCAGTACATCTTGGCACCTTACAGCAGCCACATACATGTCGTGAGCACATGACCCATCGACAAACACGATCACAGACAACTACAGAGGGCATAGGAAACAAAAAAACAATTGGTAGAAGAGGATGTCACACTTAGAGAATATGTGGAGAGAAAAAAGCGCCAAAAAAAGTAGTGATTGTAACAAGTACACTATTACATTATTTTTTTATGCATTGTCCTCGGATATTATTTTTGATATTATGGAGTAATGTCTTCAACTATTTTTTTTTCTATGTATGAATGAATGAATGAGTTAATTAATGAATGCTATAAACTAATTAATGATCGAATGCACGTAATTCCTTTAAGACAAGAAACTCACGATGTTCGCACAAAATATCATTTATTTTCAAGCATGTGCATTGGGTATGGGGAATTGAGAGTGATGTGAGGGGGGGGAGGGGCCATATGAGCTTCCACCTTCACGTGGTTGGCCCTATTTAGTAGAGAATAATAAACTATTCTCGAAACAGAGAGGAGCTCAATAAGGTAAAATGCATGCATTATTACAATGTTTCTTTCTTATGACCAGATACGTTGTTTCTTTCTTCTAGCTAACTATAGACATGCATTTTATTTATACTGTAGAGTGAGAATCTTGATGGGCTGGAGATTTATGGTTTGGAATATCTTCAAAGTCTACATGTTGACCAAGCTAAGGTATTTGTATCCAGTTAATATTAAGTGGGAAAGGTACGTAGCTATCCCTTCCATTATAGAGGCTATATTCTTGGAGTTACATCTTAGCTTGTAAGTTTTTATATGAGTTAATTAGGTGTTTCTGTTAGCTTCAATTTTTCTCACCTATTATGAATTGCTTGTTTAATATCATGGAGTAGATACTATGCTTATGGAATGAGTGACATGGGGAATGCTAATTGAGATTCTGACCCTTGGTTTTGAGTTTTCTCTGTTTATACCTTCTCTTTCTTCCTGTGTTTATTCTCTTTTTTCCAATAATTTTAAATGATCAAACTTCATATGAAAATATCTTGGAATTGGGGTGGATATCCTGGCACTTAGTGATCCATAAACTATGTTTAAAATTAAGCTTTTCATGTGTTTTGCAGGTCTACCAAGAAATTAAGAATAATGTGAGGGATGCAGTGATTACTCTGGTATGTTTTGTATTTCACTGCAATGTCAAGAAGTTTTTTTGGTTATTTGACTTCAACTTTAGCCTTTTTTTCCCGAGTATTATGAGCTATTGCACTTGTTACATGGCAGATTGATAGGGAACGCGAAGGAGAGAAAATTGATCGAGCTTTGCTGAAAAATGTTCTGGGCATATTTGTGGAGATTGGGATGGGTAGCATGGATGCTTATGAGAATGATTTTGAGTCAGCCATGTTGGAAGACACTGCTTCTTACTATTCTTGAAAGGCTACATCATGTATTTTAGAGGATTCTTGCCCAGATTATATGCTTAAGGTCAGTGGTGAAATGGTTGCTAGTGCTATTGGTGTTTGTCAAAGATGTTAATATTTGGTTCTTCAAGAGGATAATGTGGATCTCCTTTTTAACTACAGGCTGAGGAGTGTCTAAAATGTGAAAAAGAAAGAGTTGCCCACTATTTACATTCGAGCAGTGAACAAAAGTTGTTAGAAGTGAGTATGCCAAAAGTAATTTCTTTCTATTATCTAAAACACTTGCATTTGACTTATTGTTGAAATAATCTATTTTCATCTTTTATTCTAGCATGTGAAGTACATACAATCCAGTATCTGCTACTATAACTATTCATAATTCATCATACACAGAAATTAAAGAATAGCTGAGATATTTGTATTTGGCTGTTTCTAGTTTTTGTTGCAGAAAGTACAAAATGAGCTACTTTCTCAGTATGAGAGTAAACTTCTAGAGAAGGAGCATTCAGGTTGCCATGCCTTACTAAGAGATGACAAGGTGACATGGCATTTTCATTTGATTGTTGCTGTATTTTTTGGGAATTCTGAACCTATCTTTTCAATAGTTTTATTATCCAACAGGATGACTTCCTGATTGCACTATTCGTATAGGTAGACGATCTTTCAAGGATGTATAGGTTGTTTTGTAGGATTCCTAAAGGCCTAGAACCTGTGGCTCAAATTTTCAAACAGGTAGACACCAATTGGTGCATATTGATTGAAAATATCCTAGATTGGCTACTTTCAAAGCTTACAGTGAATTTCTGCAGGCAAAGGGTTTTGTTTTTCCTATGCCTCTTCCTTAATATAACTACTTTATATGTCATTGCAGCACGTTAATGGTGAGGGTACGTCATTAGTCAATCATGCAGAAGATGCAGCAAGCAATAAAAAGGTAATTCTGATTTTCAAGTTGTTGGCTAGTCTGACAAGTCTTTAGGTTTTATTTTATTGGTTTATGAGCATGTCATGCTGGTTAAAATAATTGTTAGTTATATCTATTTAACCAGATATGGCTTGTTTCTCTTTCTATTATAGAAGTATAATAGTTTTTACATTTCTAACATTAGGAGCCTTTCTCATATCTTTATTACTTTGAACTGCCCAGATATGGCTTGTTTCTCTTTCTATTATAGTTATACATTTATAACATTAGGATCCTTTCTGATATCTTTATTACTTTGAATTGGTCTTCAGGCACAAAAAAAGGACGTGGTTGGTGCACAAGAGAAGGTACAATCTTATTTGTAACTTTCTTATTGAACTGAGCAAGACCCGAGGATGGTTGTCAGTAAGTTCAAGTCAGGGATCGAGTCAAGGGTGCATAAGCTTTAAACAAGGTGTTGTGCCAGAAGGTGCAAAGGCATGTCCATAGGATGGGTATTAGAATACTTCTTCATCAAGTTGTAATAGTTTGTCCAAATTGTTGTGTATGTTTAACAGATTCATATTTTTACCATGCATTGTGGGTGGGAGATGTTCATGTATACACAGATGGAATTTGAGGCTTAACTATTAACTACCTACCTTTGTTTCCTTCGATGCTTTGATGTAGACACCCATTGTGGTACCATATTCTTCAACTATCTACTATGACCAAAACTGCAGTGGGAGGGAGTACAACTGCACCCAAACTAGTGCTTTAGCACAGTCCTCCTTAGGATCAAAATGGCCATGCCAAAATCTCATGTATAGCCCGTAAGATTTAAACTAATAGTAAATACAGATCCCTTTCCAAAATTTGATCTTTGTCCTCCATGTTAGTGAAACTCACTACAAATAAATCTTTAGCACATAATTTCAGATTTCCATTTCACCTAAATCAATCCCCTTGGAGCTTGTTCAATTGGTCAGAATGCTAAAAATGGGCAGATTATTACATGCTCTTGTAGGTATTGGATATGACCAGTGTTTTCTGGCAACAAGGTCTGAAGGTAAGGGTTTAACACCATCATCTCTAGACAATGACCTCTGGTTTCCTTCCCAAAAAACCTTGTCCTCTATCTGCCCTAGGATGCGATCCTGATAGGCTTCCTCTGCTCTTATCCACTGCATCCTTGGAGTAGGTAGGGGAGAATGGTTGTGCTACCTCTGAACCTGAGGCCATTGCCTCAGTGCCAGGTCAAAACTTAATTCTTTTTTTTTTCAAAATAGTTCGTCCCTGCTAGATTGGCTTTTATTACCAAGTCTAAGGTGAAAACTTGGCACTATTTTACTATTGAGCAGGCATAGCCTTAATTTAAACATTTCTAATTACTGGCATCCTTAGTAATGACAAAGTTAAGAACAATATGATTTAACTATAGTTTTTATAATACTTTGTTCTAGAGTACAATCTCATGAAATTTCTAAGTTCAATCACTATACAATTTCACCTTTTGGTTTTCTTTTTTTTTTTCCTATGGTCATCTTGGGGAATTATAAACAATCATATATAAAGGAAACTTGTTTAAAGTAACATTCCTGTATACCTAAAGGCTATGTCAATTTGTCTCTCCTCTTTGCGAGTCTTTTATATCCTACTCACAAAAGTCAAGATGGAAGAAGCAGAATGTCATAAGAATGCATGGCAATCAAGCATACAGCTAATGACCTTACCTTAAGGGATTTGGTTTTATTCAACAAAACTGTTTTGACAACATTCTATTTCTATTGTTAGTAGATTCCTCATGATTCTATATCTCATAAATGGCAGGTAAGCTCACGTTAGAAGGAAACAAGCAACACAACTGGCATGAGTCAAAGTGTTGAAACTAGCGAACTTCTTCGCCACAGATCACAGGTAATAACAAAGGTAGAAGTGATGTTTAAGGTGTAGAAATTAGTCTTTATCTACTTTATGGACTCGTTGTGAACACAGTGAACACAAGGATTTGAATCAGGGATATGTATTTAGCTACGTTGCACGAGAACCGCTCCCGAGAATTAGGAATGGCGTATCTGACGTTTCGGCATACCCGAGAGCTTTGGAGCTGGTATGAAACACTCCAAAATAGCTGGGAACTCCTTCGGATACTTTGGTACTTTTTGGGTACTTTGCAGGCCTCAAAACGAAGCTCCCGATACTAGTTTCCTAGGGTACTTGTCGTAGGGAGCTTGTGGAAGCTCCCGATCCATCGAGGAGCTTGGGAGCTTGTGGAAGCTCCTGATCCATCGAGGAGCTTCTAGAAGCTCCTCGATGGATTGGGAGCTTCCACAAGCTCCCTACGACAAGTACCCAAGTTATGGAGCTTTCTCGCGTTCCCAAGAGACATTAGATTTTAAGATTTTAATTTTTCATTTTACATTAGATTTTTCAATTTAATAATCTCTGTTTTTAACTTTTTAGTTTTTACATTAGATTTTTATTATTTATAAGTTTAGCAGCTTAGTTTTTTTAGCAACACAAGGGCTTAATATTAAATAACATCATGTACATTGTACTATGATATGGTGTTACCGTTCACTGTTTTCTCACTATCATCCATAGAATGGCCAGAGGCCAAGAATCAGACTTGCTCTGATAACACTTGTGCTGTATCTTGATGAAGTCAATAGGTTTTTCAATTAGAGTTTAATATTTATTATGCTCATTTTTAACTTAAAAATGAAATATAGTAAATACTAAATAATTTTTTTGCTTTCTGGACCACAATCAATGGCTCAAGAAATCAAACTTTGTGACAGTCTAATTGTTGTTCTCTCTATATCATTGTGACAGTGAGTTTAGAATATCACTGTGTTGGAGATTTTACTATTTAGTATTTTAAAAAACATCACCAACAGCATTAAAGTTTTAAATGTTAGCATAAAGTGGATTTTAATTACTGTTGATTGAAGGTCTGAGTTTTCACTTTAATTACACCCTTACAGGACTGGTTATTGACATTTTACATGCCAATAATCCTTTGTATCAAACCTTGTTTAAACTGTTAGGTTACGCATATTGCAGCTGATACAAAGTTTGTAATGGATACTTGAACAAATGGTGGATAAAACCTACTGATGCAAAACTGATGTCAGTAAAATTCATACCGTACTGCTGGTTTGATTTACAACTAAAATAGGACTGATATGCTCATTCTGCATGGTCACTGATTGTAAACTGAGAACTCTGATACATCAATATACTGCTGCTAATGACCATTTAAATATTTTTTCAGATCTGTCTCGTAAGTATATTTATTATTTGCCATTTGGTGTATAATATTTAGACTCTAGAGATATAGATTGGGACAGTTATTGTTATATAATATAAACCGAAGTAGTGCATTCCTGTAGCAATTGTCCATCTGTAGCCAATAACTTATGGAATATGGTGATGAAAAATCGTTGATGTTGACAGTGAAATTCTGCAATAATTCTGACATAGTAGATGGATTACTAGGCCACCATAGAACATCTCGAAACTGCAATTTGAATTTCAGTAATAAAAACTTGTAATTCAATCATCATCTTAAATAAGTTAAATTGTATTTAGACTTTTAGTATTTAGTTTATTTACTCATTGCTAATTGGTAAAGTTACTAATGTCATTGATTGAATTGTTTAAGAAATAAATCTGTCACACATAATTATAGTTTTAATGGACAATGAACATTATTTGTTTTTTTTACCATTATAATTAACATTTAAAAAAGGCAAAAACTTAAAAACTAAAGTTATAATTTAATAAATTTATGTTTTGTAATATATATTAAAATTTAATATATTATATTATTTCCGCTCCCAACTTGACGTATCCAGTAAATTTGGGCGAAGCTTCTAGACGTATCGGATACTCGTGTCTGCGTACCCGACGTACCCGCGTACCGAAAACTTGTGCAACATAGGTATTTAGAGAGCAACAGTTAACACTTTAGTGCCTAAGTGGATTGTTTTTTCTGTAGATCTCACTTGACAGACCTGTCATGTCTTTTTTAGTAGTTTCAAAATCTCTCTACAGAAGTGTTCTGGATTTCAAAACTGATGTATTTATTTTTACATATGATGTTGATAGGAAGTGGTTCCGAAGCGTGTTTTGCAAATGGAAGAAGCAATTGCAAATCGTGACTTTGGATCCTTTGCGAAGATTACTTGTGCAGATAGTAACCAGTTCCATGCTGTTTTCCTTGACACATCTCCTCCAATATTCTACATGAATGACACATCACACATGCATGCTTCTCATTCTCCTTTTTCCTGGTTTGTCTTGATGACACATCACAAGACGACAAGAGTACAAGTATGAGAGAGGATGGTTTCAATGTACACATATAGTACAATCTTCATTGTATTATCTATTTATATAGATAGAAAGCTGATGGACACTGATCATGTTTGACCAGGTCTTCTAGAGTCACAATAAAATGTACATATTTAGGTGGTAAGTAAATATGACCAAGCCCCCTATGAAATATGTACAATGAGATATTAAAAATAAAATAAAAGGTGTAAATTACACTTAAAATGTATGGTCTAAGACTCTAACTAAGTCCACTAATAAAGGACCAAGCCTCATAAATTCCTCCCTGCTTAAAGGAAAGGGTCCTTGATTTCTGCTTTAGTTTGGGGTACACCTCTTCCATTGGAGCACAAAACAATCCTTGGGATTTGTGTAGTTGGGGTTTTGGTTCAAACCCATGTTCTTGTTTAAGAGTCAAAAGAAAATTGAATAGAAGAACCATATTGCTAATGTTCGAGGTCCTTCTAAGAAAGACCATCCTTGGATCAGTCATGTACCATGTTGTAGAGTTGCTATATTATGCAACACAGAAGCAAACTGCAAGCATTTTAACCAAGCCTCTTGGTTTAGATAAGTTTGTAAAAGTTAAAGGATGAACTTGGTGTAGGTTCACATATGTCCATCAGGGGAGGGAGTTAGAGTATATGCAGTATAATGGTCAATGGACTTTATTTATCACAGTGCTTCTGAGCTAGTCACCAAATAAAGAGGTTTAGGACATTGATTCAGTCACTTTTTTTTTAGTTACAAAATGTTGGTTTCCGTTAATGCCCATCTCTGTCAATAGACATTCCTTTTTTATTGTAATACACATGGGATAATAATATCAATCTCTCTCTGCAACTCTGTTTCATGTGTGTGCATAATTTATACTTCTTTCCTATGTATACTGTCTTGTTGTGAATCCCCCCACCTAATGTTGGTTTTTCGTTTGGGTTTCCATTGTAAATCCCGTGTCTATCTGTTAATTATTTTTGTGATTGGGTTGGTTGCATTGCTGGGGTAAAAGTATGGTGCTCTGGTTATGCCAATGAAATTTGTTAGTAATTATTTTTACTGCTAATCAATTCTAGTGCATAGTGGCATCGCTTCTTCCTTATTTGAATTGTAATGGTATCTACAGCCAGTGCCATAATCATTGTGTTCAATTTTCTATTCCCAAGTTAGTTAAGTGACTTTAACTGTTGGTTTGATTCATCATTGGTATGAGCTTTGTATAATCACAAGTTGCAGCCTGTATTAATAATTGTTGAGTCATTGGCTTATTGAATCACATGCTACCGCCTATTCTCTTGTCCAACAGTCTCTCAGTTGATAATTCGATGGAACCCATAGCCACACACTATTAATTTATGCATTTATGGATTCCCCAAACTATTGGTTGTTGCCAACAGTTCAATTGTGTTTTGTTACTAGTTAATGTTAATCAAATCGACCCATCCTCCATGCGCTGGCATAGAGAGTCTGCTTGTGCTATGTGAAATCCAATTTGTAT
This sequence comes from Pseudotsuga menziesii, assembly GCA_001517045.1. Classification (NCBI taxonomy): domain Eukaryota; kingdom Viridiplantae; phylum Streptophyta; class Pinopsida; order Pinales; family Pinaceae; genus Pseudotsuga; species Pseudotsuga menziesii. Next base: position 145,901 of record LPNX010513428.1, on the reverse strand, counting down.
AAAGAATGCAGCAACAACAATGGTGCTTATTTGTTCATTGATCGAATTATTAGTATTAGTGGTCCAATTGCTGTATAAGTGTTTCATTGGGCAAACATGTGAGCATTGACTTCTCTTACAGCACTCTTTGACTCCCTAAGACCATGAGTATAAGCGATTGCATACAGTCAGTGTTTGAGCTCTTTTCTGTTATAATATAACCAGTATATAGTCAATATAGATTCCCTCCAATTCTATGGTTTGATTGCCCCTGCAATATATTCTATATGGGTTGAATGTTGTAAACAATTGGGTGTGTGATTCATCTGGTTTGACAGAACCAAAGTGTTGACATGGGGGCTTAACTTGTTGGCCAATATCCTATCATGTTAGTTCATATTGTGGGTTTTAAAATTATCAAAAATCAAACCAATATATTGTAGGTATTGGGGGGATGAGGGGCTTAAGGTGGGGGTGGGTAGGGTGGTTTATAAGGATTGAGGTATAAAAAGGGATGGGAAGGAGGTTTTAAGTATTGGGAGGGGGTTTCAACAAAAAGAGTTCGGGTCAATATCTCTTGAAATTAAGGGTATTTTTTAATATCCCATGATCATACGTGCTATGTGAGAGGTTCACTAAGTGAAGTCCTCGTGAGTGTTGAGTTTGTCATTACAATACAGCAGAGTTGATTGAGCATTGGTCTAGCCACCACAAGCTATTAAGTCAAGCCTCAGTGAAGTTAAAGAGCATTGTGTTCAATAAGGTGCTTATAGTATGGTTTGATTGCATTGTGAATGGGAAGTTGCAAGTGATCAATTATGTGCTGTGTTAGCACATTGAAGGAATACCACAGAGTACTCTTCCATTTTGGCACTGACGGATTTGTATATTGCTGCATGAAATTGGCATTGCGTGCAGCATTGCAATGAACCAAATCAGAAACAGAGATCAAAGAAACAATTGTTTATTCCGTAGAGTATCCGTGTTGGTGAAATGGGAAGGCCATAGGCCTACTGTTTGCAGATCAATATTTGTACATCTATTATGATAAGGTTGAATGAGTATAATATTTATAATACATACAAGATTATCTGGATGATCAAGTCCACATTTAACATAAATTATTAAGGCTGTCTAAAAGTCTCCCCATATGGGATACTGTAGGGGATGATCTGTTTACATGATTGAAGAGATCCTCATAAAATTTTTGCATGATTTTTTTGAATGAGGAGTTAATTGAGTTTTTCTCCAGAACACAACGAGAGACACTATTGGTGGATGGAGGCCCAGCACATTTCTAAATTTCTTCTGCAAAGTTAATGCAAAAACCTTAGCCATGAGAATAGTCAGAACTGAACAGTTAGATTTTTTAAGGGGAGTTTTATTTTATACATAGTAATCGCTCTTTGCAAGTGTATGGAATGCTCTAGAGACTAGTCTTTTTTTGGACTGTCTTTAACAATACATAGATTTCCATTGGTTTCCCTTTTAGGAATTTGTCCTTTTCTATTTTATTTATTAATTTACAAAAAACTGTCTTTTAGAGTTGCCACCACAGGAAATCACTATATGATATGCTCAGAGTATGCCCAGATTTGGAGACAAGGCTTCTTAGTGCTGTCTTTATGCCCAGATCATGGAAATTTACTGCCACTTGGAGGTGAACGTATGCATAGGTCTGATAGGCTGGGTGTTTTAGGAAAAACTGTGGTCAGAAATTACTCTCCAGGTCTTGAAAAATACCCTCAATGCTGCTGCAAGCAAACAATCTTTCCAAAACAAGTTCTGGAAAAGCATGCTGATCAAGTGATTCCATTAGGTATTGATTTCTATCTTGATCACCTCATGCATGACTCGACTAGTATGCAAGTTTTTGTTTATAAGAAGGCTTCCATGAGCCATGAATCTGATCTATTTCTATTGTCTTATGAAGCTAGTATGATGCCTTTGTGGGATGGATATGCAAAACGTTTTTTTAAGTATTACTGATTCTCTATAGATATTGTCTGTTGTTGAAGCTTTTAAAAGATATTTTTAAGTTATTGTGTTGCATACATCATAATTTCAAATGACAAAAGCAGGCGCTAAAGGAAATCTAGCTGTTTTTCCAATGATCAACTTAAAGTATTGTTTGCTCAGATGTCAGTGGTCACAAATCCTTTACTTAAGTTAACTACGTGAGAAGGCATATGGACTTTCAAACTTGTAAATTTGAAGGGTTTGGTTGACCTTCAGACTGTAGATTTTACAATTATTCTTGTGTGAGATTTTTCACCAGCTTAAAGACAGGTTCCCTGTTTGAAAGGGCACAAAACTTGTAAAAAGCTTCTTGTTAGTGTTTGGACTATTAACACATACATGGGTCATATCCGGTGATCATATAAAAGTTTGTCTAACTAGTTTTTCTTTTCAACTGTTTGGTGGACAACTGATTCTACTATTGTTTAAAATCTCTAATCTACTCACTATTATTCATTTATTGAAAGTGCTTCCAAAAACCTATCTTGAGGGATGCAACACACAAAACAGACTTCCTTTGAGGTCTGAGAGGTATCTATTCTGCTAGATTTGCCTGGAACTTGCACCCAGACTCATCCCTTTTTAATTTGACATTCTGACGGGGCTAACCACAGGAATAATAGAATTAAAGTGGAGAGCATAAGACTGTCAACCTCACCTATATACCAAGTCCTGGTTGTCTCTACTCAGTATTTCTAGATAGATTGCATCAGTTATAATTTGAATTTCTTATTTTCTCACAGTTATAACTTGTATGATTTGTACACAATATTTCCCAAATAGGCTAGTTAAGTGATAATATGCTATATTGTGTACACTGTCCAAGCATGAGTGCTTGTGAAGTAGAAACCTTATGTCAAATAAGCTTTTTGTTATTCAAGAGAAAAACTTAAAAAGTTGTAATTTGCTATTTTCCTAATTTCATTTTTTTGGGAAAAATATCTGCACAAAAAGGATCTTTCTTGGGAAGTCTTGAATGGATGTGATGAGCATTCTATCATTGTATGTAGGCAATCTTGATCCAGTGCACTAGTAAATTTCTTGTAGTGCATTTAAAAATTTCATTGGTTTGTATTTGCGGTAGTCCTTTTGCCATTATAGCCAAAATTGGCATGAGCAACAAGGTATTTGTACCTCATTGCATGAATGCAGCTCAATGAAACGTGTAAAAACAGATACAAACAAGAGACTTTTCAAAGGTTATCTGTAGAGATGTTGATATTTGCATCTATAGTAGAGATATTCTTTAACCATTGAAGAAGTGGAGGGATAAGAACGCTTCTTGGGTGTTCTGGATATGCTATGCTGTATCATCTTTTCTTAAGCACATAAGCAGTTGTTAATGCCATTTTCACATTTCTCAAGTCTCATTTATTAAGGTGATTTTCATACTTTGGAATGCCATCTGCTTTCGCATAATCAGATTGGTCATTTGTAATTCAAAGTAGTTTGAACACAGCTAGAGGTTATTGAATACTAATTTGAACCGCTGGGCAAGTTTAACTGGCTGATGAAAATTTTGCATGGACAATTAAGTTATGCTATATGGTAATTTGGTAAGATGATTTTAATACGGATGGTTTCACTATATATCGTTTCTTAAGAAAATATGTGATTGGGGATTGGTTTGTTGGATATCTTAGTAAACTTTTGCATCCTCATTAAGTATGGATTCTAGTATTTGCTAAATTTTAGTGAAAATTGACTTCAAGGAACTGACGTCTCAGTCAGGAATGTCTGTTGTCAATTCATAATTCAAGAAACTGACCTTTAGTCTAATGCTTTGCAAAAGGTGGAAATGGTCTGTTTGGCTTAAGTGGCATTCTTCCTGAAATAAGTTTTCTAATGATCCTATCTAATTTGAAAGGAAGGTAGTCAAGTCAATTCATTTTCAAGGATTTATTTTTTCATGGAATCAAGCAGGGAGAGTGGGAAGACAATCACTTTCCTTTCTAGCAGCAGGGGGTCCCATGCAGAACTCATTGGGTTACGATGAATCACAAGAATGTGCATTATATAACCCTAAGACTGTATTTACCTATCAGCATTAGAAGTTATTGATTGGGATTGCACTCTGTCCAACACATTATGCATACAAATTCTTGGAAACATTTAGTAATATATTTTCATCCTTAAAATATGTATCCCTTCGCAAAGAAACCATAAGATTCATGGAGAAAATCCAGGCCTTTTGTGTTTGGCTTTGCCGGTAAAACTAAGAAAGAGCAGGGATGGGAATTAAGTTATACCTTTGTTGTTAAGTTTTGTAACAGTTTCTCTTACAGGAGAGAGCTCATCATTAGGAGGCATAGGTACTTTCAACTGATATTTTGACATATAGTTTCATGTCACTTCCTTAGAGTAAGGAAAATGTCCAAACTATGGGTTTACAAATTCCTTTAATAGTGATTGCAATCTTCCAATTACTTAGCACCTTATGCTGGGAAAATATTAGAATTCTCACATGCTATCTTTGTTCAGACATAGAGGAGGTGTTTGTGCTATCATAGTATATAAATGAAGGGCTCTACTATTATGAAAAATTTGAACATTGTTTAAGTGGATTGACTCGACTAGTATATAAGTGTTTGTTTATAAGAAGGATTCCATCTCTCATTTGATCAATGCAATACAGAGAAATCATTTGTATTTTTTTTTTAAACAATTATGGCCGTCTCTTAACCGATGGAATGAAGATTATTTAAATTTTTTTTTTTGACTACCGTCGCTTAACCGACTTCAGCATCCTTATATCCGTCGCTTAAACTACGGCATAAAGGTTACTTAATTTTTTTTTTTTTGACTCCCGTCGCTTAACTGACGGTCCTTCTGTCGCTTAACCGACTTCAACATCCTTATATCCGTCTCTTAACCGACGGCATGAAGGTTATTTTTTTAAAATAAATATCACTACCGTCGCTTAAACGATGTCCCTTCTGTTGCTGAACCGACGGTTACATTTTACAGACATCTCTTAACCGACGGCATGAAAGTTATTTTTTTTTTTAAATTCACTACTGTCGCTTTCTTCGATGGCCAGGCTGTCACTTAACCGACACTTACGTTTTCTGTACCGTCGCTTAACCAACGCGTACGTTTAAAGTTTATTATGAATTAGATGTCGGATAACCGACGCGTTACATTTAACCAACGGTAAACATCGGTGTCGCTTAACCGACAGTATGGAAAGATGTCGGATAACCGATGATAAACCACTGACGCTTAAAAAAATCATAGTGTCGTACATGCGACAAGGAAGTGTTGAAAATCTGACAATACGGCCATTGGAGTTTTGGTCGAAATGTAGTAGTGTGCATCAGTTTGACTTAATGTCACCTCATATATCATATGAATTCATTAGTTCAAAGAATCAACAACCTTGTTCTCTTTTCCTTTAATATGCTTTAGCTCAAAATGGTACTCACTAAGGAAAGCCAACCATCTGGCTTGCCTTGCATTCAGATCCGGTTGTTCAAACAAATACTTCAGACTCATATTGTCTATCTTAAGAAGGGATTTCCTTCCCATGAGGTAGTGCCTCCACATATTCAAAGCATGGATGATGGCTTCTAACTCAAGATTGTGTGTGGGGTAGTTCTGCTCTTGCTCTTTTAACTTTCACGATTCATAACAAACCGCATGATCATTCTACTAGAGGACTCCTCCAAGTCCTTCCTTGCTTGCATTCATGCAAACAATGAAATACCAATTGGGATCCGCAATTCATAGAATCAATGCGGTCATCAAAAGCTTCTTAAGCTTTTGAAAACTTTCCTCACACTTGGTCGTCCATAAGAACTTATTTGCATTCTTTTGCAAAGCGGTCATTGGACAAGCGATTCTCGAGAAGTTCTCAATCAAATTTCAATAATATCTATCTAATCCCAAAAAGGACCTAATGTTGGTGACACTAGTAGGGGTAGGCCAGTATTCTATGGCTCTAATCTTTTCTAGGTCTATAGCTATTCCTGTCTCGGAGATAATGTGACCTAAGTACGATATATGTGGTTTGTAAAATTCACATTTACTAAACTTGACATAAAGCTGGTGTTCTCGTAACACTCATAGTACTATGTGAAGGTGTTCTTCATGTTTCCCTTTATTCTTAGAATAAACTAGGATGTTGCCTATAAAGACCAAAACAAACTTATCAAGATATGTACTAATTATGTTGTTCATCATACACATGAAATTTGTAGGTGCATTGGTCAATCCGAACAGCATCACTACAAACTTGTAGTGCGCATACCTTGTACAAAAGGTGGTTTTGTGAATATCCTCATCGCGAATCCATACCTAATGGTACCTGGATCGTAGGTCAATATTTGAAAATATTTTGGCTCCTCATACCTGATCGAACAAATCATTGATCCTAGGGAGTGGGTATTAGTTCTTGATAGTCATTTTCTTAAGCAGACGATAATTGATGCACATCCGCATCGTACCATATTTTTTTTTTACAAATATTATCAGTGCTCGCCAAGGGGACACACTTGATCGAATATACCCTTTTTCTATCAACTCCTGCAATTGCAGTTCGAGTTCCACCAACTCTGGTGCACTCATGTGGTAAGGGGCTTTGGAAGCCGGAACTAATCCTGGTGTCAGTTTGATGGAAAAATCTAAGTCTTGTTTCGGAGGTAATCTTAGCATTTCCTCAGGAAACAAATCCTTGAATTCTACAAGAACGGAAAATTCCTTTATGCACTGTTCTCTCTCAGACTCTATGTCTCAAATGTTTACTGCAAACAATTTGCAGCCTTTCCTAACACATTTATTTTCTTGTAAGGAAGATATTTTCCTTATAGAAACTTTCTTTGGAATTCCTTGAACCTTTACTTGGTTTCCTTGGCTGTCGGTACACAACATTGACTTGTGTAAGCAATCGAGCATGACATCGTGCTATTCCAACCAGTCCATGCTAATAAGTATATGATACAATCTTAAGGGAAGGATGTTCAGGTTTACTTTTGTTTGAAAACCATTCAGGTTTACCTCGCAGTCTTTAACTATTTTTGAAAATTTCCTTTTTTGTACCTATGGCTCACTGAACCAGCCAAGGTTTATCATGTTTTACTTTGCCCAATTTGCATATAACAACAATTTTAGGTGAAACATAGCTCCGAAAAGCACTGGGGTCAATAAGTATTGAAATAGAAGTGTTCAAGATCTTAACTTCTATCTCAACCATGGTATCTTGATGGTTTGCCTATCGACCATCCAAAGATGCATAAATCTATGGGGTTCCAGTTATGTCCTCTATGGTTGGTACTTCTTGTAAGTTGTGCAAGACCCCATTGGTCTTGTTCTTACAATATTGGGCATAATTAGGTTCACTTCAATTCCAAGATTTGATCTGTATCGGGGTAGCATTGGCTCCCCTAGATGCTACTGGCTTGAGCTGGTATGTATGATTTTGTATCTAATTTGTTGAAGTTCTTGTTCACTTGAAAATTGTTGTTTTGTTTCCTGTACAGGGGTGGGTTAAACCCTAGTTTCTGGTTATCATATAAGTTCTTAGACTTGTCTATGTTTTTGTTCATGTTCTCTTGCCTTACCTGTCCATGCTCATAGCAGAGCCTAGATTTATGCAATGTGGTGTCTAAGGTTTTAGGCATGTCGAACTGAATCGTTTCCTAAAAGTTGGGAGGAAGACATCCTAAAAACTGCTGGATTTTTACCTTTTCATCCTTGATGTATGGTACATAATGTAACAAATCTATAAATATGTTAATAAAAGAATCCATAGCCATGGATCCCATACGTAGCTCATGAAACTCTTTCACTTTTCTATTGAATAACCTTTCCAACATATATTTTTCTTGAAATATTTTTCAGAAGTTACTCTAGCGTATTTCTCTTAGCTCATCTTCCTTGGTGTGTTTCAAATCTCTCCACCATCTCGCTGCTTTTCCATTTAAATTATAGATGGCAAGTCGAGCCTTCATCGCACTTGAGTATTTATGATCTCAGAAATATTTACTCATACCCAACAACAATTCTTCAGCTTTCTCCCGCATGTTTACTTCACCTTCATAGGTCGGGGCTCTTATTTTTATAAAATACCCCTGAATATTGTCATCGCTTCTTTATTTCTTTCTACATGGAGACAGAGAGTCATCACTGGAAGGGCTGTGATGAACTCTTTCCAGAGCTTCAGGGGTGTGTTCTTGTTTTTCTTCTTCTCTTGGGTTGCTAGCCCGTTTATGGTAAGGTTCCTTTTTGGACCGGTTTGTTGAATGAGTGGGTTTCCCTTGTGGGATTCCTCCCGTCATATTTCACATCAAGGCTTCATTAATGGCTTGCTATTCTTTTCTCTCATTCATACTATCTTCTCTAAAACTTTGCAATTCTACTTGAAGACTGTGTATGGTCTTCAAAATGTCAGAATTCAATTCCACTACTAGTTCTGCTTCATGGGTGGGGGTGTTCATCTTTCCTTCCCGGCTTGAAATATCTTGAATTTTGGACCTAACACTTATAGGCATGATCCTATTGATTATGATGTTATCTTGATGTTTTATATACTGGGTCGAAGACCCCATTTCATATGAACATGATGATTTGTTTTATATATTGGGTGTAAGCCATATGTTGATGATATGTGTGTGTGTGTGTGTGTGTGTGGGTGGGTGTGTGTTGGGCATGGACCCTAAAGCACATGATTGATGAGATATTTTGTGTTGAGTGAGGAGCTTTGGAGCATGTGAGTGATTGCTGTTTGTTTTGAGAGAGAAGCTGTGGAGAATATGAGTATTATATTTGTGTTGAGCATGAAGCTCTGGAACACATGAAAAAATAATTTGGAAGTGTTGGGCATAAGCCCTGGAGCCTTCCATGTTGATGTTGAGCATAAGCTCTGGAACATCGGATCCTTGGCCAATGTATCCCTAGGTGTATCATACAAGTACATCCTAGCATTAGTGTTGAACAAAGAGCTCTGGAATTTCACTAAGTTTGTAACTCCCTGTTTTTAGCGTTGAGTATGGGCTCTAGTAAGCTCTAGGAGTTACTAAAAATAATTAATGATTCCTGAGTGAAAATGACTCTAGAAAAAAATATTGATCTCATCAGACTTATCTATAAGTGATTAAATGAAATTTCAAATTTCTGTATTCTCATCAAGTACTGAAGAACTACCATGTTATACGAGGGAATCCATCATGCAAGGATGCTTAGAGTTGCCTATCCTAGTAGACCTAACCATCTACCTGATGACCTTAATGAAGAAATTGTCGTAAGTCTAACGATCACAATATGTGATACCCCAAGACAAATGTTAACAAATTTTATATTATTATGTATTTTATGCATGGTATGTATAAAGAATAAATATAGTAATAATATTAATAATGTGAGAAAGAAGGAAAAGTTCCATCTATTACTATTATTACTAAGATAAAAATTAAATAGTATAATACCTATAAAAGTCAATTTAGGAACCAGCTAAAAGTTCCTAAGTTAAATATTAAAAGTACTAAATTAAATGAAAAGGGTTAAATCAAGAAATGAAGCAATCCTTGATTTAACTACCCCTTTGACTGAAAAGTATGTCTATAAAGTCCCAAGCCTCCACTGAAAAGTATGTCTATAAAGTGCCAAGCCAAAGAGAGTCTTGGGGATCTCATCATATATTTTTGGAGTCATTATTATGTTTGCTAATTCTCAAGAGAGAGTTCTTGGAGAACATTTCCCTAAGAGGAAGAAGGAGAACTGATCCAGACCTGACATATACAAACTAGGGCATCCTTACCTTAGGAGCTCTAAGCTACTTACATGTTGGAACTAGTTCAGGGGGATCTAGATTTCAACCAGGAACGGTTCTGGGTCATGGTTGGGTGGAACATGGTAGTTCCCAAATGATTCAGTCATCTAATACAGAGGTCAGATCTTCCTTTGAATTATTTGATACTGGTTAATTGAGTGTGTAGGTTTCAACCATTAAAGGAGCTTCGAATCTTCGGGTATGAGGTTCTAGAGTGCCTATTTCATTTCCTAGATTAAAGTGCTGGCTAGATTATGTGAGGGTTTATATTATATGTTCTAACCCTAGATGTTTTTTTTTCCATGTCAAAATTCCTTTAAGGGTTTACATTCTAAATTATAAACCCTAGGCTGAAAATGTATTCTCTATGCTAGAATTATCTAAGGGTTTTGATTCATTTAAGTTTATCTTTGCAATTTAATTTTGGATTAAATATTTATAAAGGGTTTTGCACTTTTAGTTTACTTCTGTTCTTTCTTGGATGCTTAAACTGTGTGTTCCTACAAACTAAGTATTCTTTTCAGATTAAGTACATAGATGTTCATTGACCTATATACTCTACTGACAGATTTCATATTGTTAGCAGAGGCTTATTATATTAAAAAGAAAAAGACCAGTTCAGATTTAGGTTTCAATTATATTTAAACACTATAATAAATTTATTAAAAAGAACCTAGTAAGATATATATATATATATATATATATATATATATATTAACAAGTATGAAAAAGAATTATATTTCTAACCTATCAAAACTATAATTACATCTAAGGATAACATTTAAACATCACATACTAGAGCTAGGATAAGAACCAGCTCAGACCTTTTAAGGTCTGTATAATTAAAACTAAACATTATCATAAACAATAAATTTATTAACATTACAAAGTAGTAGCTTAAATAACAAATTCTAAACCTATCATATTAAAATCCACATAAACGAAAAATCGCATGTCTTAATATTACGTACGGAAACCATGTAATAATAATCATAGTATCGCTATGATGTCAATTTACAAGCGATTTACTTAAATAAGAGATCCCAGGATCAAATCCCGTTGACATTTCAAATGCCAAATCGCATACCATAAAACACAATGACCCTTATATTAAAAATACCAAGAACATTAAAATACACCGTAAATCATTTAACATTAGAGGGAATTTGGGGTCTAAAATGGGCCTTATAATAAAATGCGTCAATAATAAGTTCTTGTGAATTGGAATTCATGAATCAATAGAATTCCCAATAAAATGAGTCAGCCATAATGGTTGAATTGACATATTTGTCATAAAAAAATTTGCTTTTTTTGTTCGTATTTTCGACATATCTCCCTGTGTTTTTACTCAAATTTCAATCGGGAGAGCTCATTGGATGTGGAATTTGATTCCAAATCCAACGATTCGACACACTGCATACTTTTAATGGACTCGACTACCCAGAAAACAAGAAATACTTGAAAAAATGTGATGATGATGTCATCATCACATTTTTTTTCGAGGTATTTCTTGTTTTTGGGGTAGCGAAGTCCATGAAAAGTATGCAGTGTGGGTACTCGTTGGATATGGAATAAAATTATGCATCCAATGAGCTCTCCCATTCAAAATTTGGTAAAAACACAGGGAGATATGTAAAAAATATGAACACAAAAGTAGTTTTTTTCTTTTTTCCTCTAAAATTAATAAATATTATTTTATTATTTTTCTTAGGAGGCCCATTTTAGACCTCAAAATTCCTCTAATGACAATCCAATGTAATTATACAAGATATTGCAAGATCAAATCTTGTGGGCACTTAAGCCCCAAATCACAACCATTACAAATAGTAAACCCTCATAGTATACAACGACTAGGATTCGAATCCTTTAGAGTCCTCCATTTTATAAATCCACGCTATACACAGTTTGTATGCAGGTTGTAAATAGTAAACAAATTCTTAACATAGAGTTTGTAAGACCCTTACTTTCACATACGCTGCCATCCATGGCCTCGGCCCCATTAAATAATCAACAACAAAATAGAAACAACTAACTACTTCAATGCTTAACCCTGTCAACGAAACAACCTACAACAAAGTTTTCCCACGCAAGATTTACACCCATAGTCTTCTTTGCAGTAGTTTTAAATACAAATTAATTAATAAAACAGTAAGTATGCACCCATCTATGCTATCGCAACTACCATGGAGAGTTCCCATGCCATCCACAACATGGCGCCAAGCCATACGCTATCACCATTTACATTCTTACAACTAAAGCAATTTATGGAAGCGAATCTACATAGTCCAACCACAAAGGCTAATGCCACATAAAACTCAGCATAAATAACCATTGAAATAAACACATCATACATTTATAAACTGTCTTATAAAATTTTACACAGTCGATTCCATTGGCCATGGAACCGTTACAAGAAATGGTGTTTACACCTTAGGACTATGCTTTTCAAACTCTTTAGACTGTAAGCCTAAGACCTGTTAGATTTTCAACATTAAGCTAGCATTATTAGGATCTTTAACTGAGAGAATAACAAGCACAACAATCAAACACAAGAGACAATGAACATAGTGTTTTTTTCCTCGGGGAAACCATAAATGGAGAAAACCCCGCAATTTCCTCAGAGATAGAATCAGCACCAAGTATAAAACCCCAAAACAGTAAGATGATCTCCCGACGGTAGTAACCTCTTTCTTCTAGCCCTGGTGTCTTCTTCTTCCTCAGCTATTGCGCTACAACTGAGTGTGAGTGAGTGTGTGATAAATAGAGAGGTCACCTCTCTACTTATACTAATTCCCGACATGACTAAAACCCTACTAGGGATGACCTCTCTAGGAGAGTCTAATAACCCTAGTGGCCCGAAACTGCAGGGGCTTTAACTCTTAGACAATAGGAGGGTTACCCATAATGAATTGAAATGACTTGTTTACATTATATATCCTTTTTGATTGGAACATTGGGGCATGAAATGACTCAATTACATTATAGACATATCCCAGAATAAACATAGGGGTACAAGACACAAGATACATAGGTGAATACATTCCAAAGTTACAATTACATCAACACTGCCTCTTAACTAGGAAGGTATTCTTTCGACACAATTTTTAGCACTGGTATTCTTCTTTGTATTGACTAGATCATCTCGTCATCGCCATCTTCAAGTTGTCTTTATCTTCAAGTTGTCTTCATATTCAAGTCTTCTTCGTCATCAAGTCATCATCATTTTCAGTTCTTCTTCATTTTCAAGTCTTCTTCATCTTCAAGTCATCTTCTTCTTCAAGTCTTCTTCATCATGGGATCTGCATCATCATGACCACTGGATCATCACCAAGTCTGGATCATCATCAATTCTGGATCATCGTCATCATCAGTGCTATCTCTCAATTCTTCTTGTCACAGTAAGTTCTACAAAATCAGTCCTACAGGCCTACCCTTCATGTAGGTCTTCTTCAGTGCTTATATATGACACTTAAGTCAAAATGGCCTGCCCAGCTCTTACATCTAACCTCATCTTGTTAGAAAGGCATGCCCAACACTCACATCTGACCTCATCTTGTCAGAAAGGCCCAGCACTCACATTTGACCATGTGTAAACACATCACGCCAGAATGGCTCAGCACTTATATCCAACCATGTGCAAGCACACCACATCGGAAAGGCTCTGCACTTACATCCGACCATGTTCGAAGACACTGCATTGGAAAGGCTCAGCACTTATAGTCAACCATGCTCGAAAGCACTGCATTGAAAAGGCTCAGCACTTATAATAGACCATGCTCAAAAGCACCGCATCGAAAGGGCTCTCCACTTACATCTGACCATGCTCAAAAGCACCGCATCGGAAGGGCTTGCACTCACATCTAATCATGTAGGAACCAATCCTACAGTTCTATCAAAATGGTGTCTAGTCCCAGACTAAGATACCTGGTAACTGACCAGGTGCCTCCATTCTCCCAGAGAATGGCAGTTGCCCTTACATCTGACCTACTTGTAAAAATGGCCAACACTCACATTTGACATGGGAGGAACCTAATCCTTTAACCATGACAAAATGGTTCAGCCCTTACATCTGATCAAGTGGGAACACATCCCTCTATCAAATCAGAATGGCTCTCAGTCCTAGACTGAGTTTTCCTAGTAACTGACCAGGAACCTCCATTCCTAGAATGGCATTTAGCCCTTACATCTGATCATGTAGAGACTAAGTCTATAGTCACATTAGAATGGCTTAGCACTCGTATCTGACATGTAAGGAACCAAATCCTCTCACCATGATAGAATGGCTCAGCCCTTACATCTGACCATGGACAGAACCAATCCTCTCACCATGTCAGAATGGCTCTCGGTCTTCATCATCTTCTCTTGGAGGAAACCTTGATCTGGAGAACACCAAGCTTCTCCCTGAAGTAATCAAACTTCACTCTAGCCAATGGCTTCATCAATACATCAGCTATATGTTCCTTTGTCGCAACATACTGGAGCTTCACTGCTCCTGTTTGCACCATATCCTTGATATAGTGATACCTGATCTTGATATGCTTTGACTTGTCATGAAACACTGGATTCTATGACAACTTTACACAACTCTAGTTGTCACAATGTATACAAGTAGCATCCAACTGGAGATCAAATAAATCAGACAGTAGCTTCCTCAACCATACTGCCTCACAACTAGCTGAACAAGCTGCAACATACTCTATTTCAACTATACTCAGTGCCACACAGGATTGCTTCCTGCTAAACCAAGAGATCACACCTGATCCCAAACTGAAGCAGCATCCTGAAGTGCTCTTCCTATCAATGGCACTTCCTACCCAATCTAAATCAACATAACCCTCCATGTTAATCTTCTAATTCGCCTCGTACTTGAGCCCATAATCAATTGTACCCTTCAAGTGCCTCAGAATATGCTTTGTAGCAGTTAAGTGAACATGTCTCAGATCTATCAAGAACTGGCTCAAGGTGTTCACAGCAAAGCAAATATCTGGTCTTGTGTTCGTCAGGAACATCAAGGACCCAATCATCTGACGATACACTATAGCATCAACCGCTTCTGATGAAGCATCACTCAATAGCTTCAGGTTCAATGCCATAGGTGTGGTTATGGCCTTGCAGTCCATCATCCTGAATCTCTTCAAGATCTCTATTGCATACTTCCCTTGTCCAAGGAAGATCCCATCTGCATTCTGCCACACCTCCATGCCTAAGAAATAGTGCATCATACCCAAGTCCTTCATTTCGAACTCAGCAGCTAGTTTCCTCTTTGTATCAGTAATCAACCCATCCATACTTGTTACAAATAGATCATCCACATACAACATGAGTATCATTGGGTTTCCATCTTCAACCTTGTAGTAAAGGTTGGAATATGCTTTACTCTTGGTAAAGCCCAAACTGGATAGGAAACCATCAATTCTACCATACCATGTCTTGGGTGCCTGTTTCAAACTATACAGGGATTTATTCAATCTACATACATGACACTCTCTGTCATGTGTCTCAAAACCGAGTGGTTGTTCCACATACACTTCCTCTTCCACTACACCATTCAAGAAAGTAGTCTTGACATCCATCTGGTGTATCTTCCAGTTCATCATTATAGCCAGAGCAAGTACTGATCTGATGGAAGTGTATCTGGCTACAGGTGCAAAGGTTTCTTCATAATCTATTCCTTCTTTCTGAGAGAAACCTTGAGCCACAAATATTTCTTTATGTTTCTCGATGCTGCCATTTGCAACATGCTTTATCTTGTATATCCATTTGGAATTTACAATGGATTTCCCTTCTGGTCTAAGGACAACATCCCAAACATCATTCTTCATGAGAAATTGATACTCTTTCATAGATCATAGCATCCTTCCATTCTTTCCATTATGGTACTTCTTCATAGTTGGAAGGTTCTTTATCAATAATGTCACATAGTAAGGCTACATAACTAGAACATGATCTAGTTCTCTTTCTTCCTCTAGGTGTTTCTTCTGAAGCTCCATATCTTTCTGCACCTTGGATAATTTCACATACCCAAGAAGGTTTCCTCTTATGAGGATTCTTCTCTAGAGGTGGATCTATAGTTTCTTGAGGATCTTCAAATTATCAATTCTTCTTTTGAACTTCTTCATTCATGGTTGTATCATCAATTCTGGGAATTTCTGCTTCTTTAGGTTCTTCAGCAGGTTTCTTTCTAGATTTTTTGTAGGCTATGTCTTCATCAAATGTCACATCCCTGCTGATGTCAATCTTCTTGAACCCTGGGAAGTATATTCTGTAAGCCTTCAAGATTTCAGAGTATCCCACAAATATACCCTTCTTTCTTGAAGGATCTGATTTTGTTCTCTTCTCTTTTGGAATATGTATGTACACAGGACAACCGAATATTCTGAGATGGATGAATTCTGGTTTCTTGCCGGAGAAGACTTCTTTAGGAGTCTTGTTCTTGAGTACTCTGTGTGGAGTACAGTTCTGTACATACACCATTGTTCTGGCTGCTTCTGCCCAAAGATGCATAGGAAGATCTTGATCATGAAGCATAGCTCTTGCAACTTCCATGATAGTTCTGTTCTTCCATTCTACAATCCCATTCTTTTGTGGATTATAAGGAGTAGAAAACTCCCTCTTAATACCTGAGTCTTTGCATAGCTCTTTGAATTCATTTGAAGTGAATTCTCCACCATTATCTGATCGAAAGCTCTTGATCTTCTTTTTAGTGTGGTTCTCGATCAAGGGTTTGAAATCCTTGAATTTGCTGAATACTTCATCTTTATTCTTCATGAAGTAGATCCATGTCTTCCTAGAGAAATCATCAATAAAAGAAACATAGTATGCATACCCGCTTAGTGAATTGGATGACATTGGACTGCATACATCGGAATGGATGATTTCCAAGATTCCTTTTGCTTTGCTCTTGCTACTTGGAAATGTCTTCTTTGTGTTGTTCCCTTTCGCAAATCCTTTGCATACACCTTCATGTTTTGTTGGGAGACCTTCAATAGATTTGCCTGCAAGAGGTAGTGCTCTGTAGTGCACATGTGCAAGCCTTCTATGCCAAAGTTCATTTGGCTCTATTGTTTCATGGACCAAAGCTTGTTCTGGATGACCCTTCAATTTGTATAAGCCTCCTTCTTGTTCCCCAATCACTACTACATCATCGATAGTCTTTCCTCTTAGCCACATGATGACTTGACCATCTATAAATGCAACCCTAATTCCTTTTGAATCTAATGCAGATATGGAGAGGAGATTCTTCTTTAGTCCCGGTAGAAACAATACATCCTTCATTGTCATAGACTTTCTAGAGTCTAGCTTATAGGAGGATTCCCCACTACCTTTTATTGGATATTGGTACTCATCTCCTAGTTTCACCTTGTGAGGTGATTCATGTTCAGATAATTTCAAAAAGGATTCCTTGAATCCTATCATGTGCTTGGAAGCACCACTGTCTATAAGCCAATCATTGCTGCCATGTGTGATAGTTCCCGTGAGAGTGGAAATCAAAACATATTCTTCATCACTTGAAGAATCATCACTAACTTATTTGTTTCCCTTTGTGGAAGGTTCATCATCCTCTGTAGCATGAGCATGATGTCTTCTCTTGTTTCCCTTCTTCTTGTGAGAGCTACTTTTATTCTTAGGATAGTCTCTAGCAAAATGTCCTCTTTCATCACATGTATAGCAAATGCACTTAGACAAATCTCTAGGATTTCTAGAGTTATTATTTTAATGAGAATACTTACTTTTGTGGTGGCTAGATCTAGATTTCTTGGATTGTACTATGAGAGCTTGATCTTCACTTCCCATCTTATCTTCTCAAGCTACTATTTGAGCTTCTTCTTGAGAGCGTTCTTTCCACAGTCTGCTAAATTTGACCAACTTATTTCTGGCATAGATTCCTTGAATAAAGGAGTCCCATGATCTAGGGAGACCATTCAAGGTGGTCATCACAATCTCTACATTCTCTACTTCTTCATCTACTACGTCCAATTGTTCTTTGATCTGAGAAATCCTTGTGAAGTAAGACTAGATGGTCTCTGCATTCTGGATATTCACATTCTTCAACTAGTTTCTCAGAGTCATCTTCCTATTTATGTTCTTCCCTTCAAACAATTTGGTTAGGGCATCAAACATAGCTTTAGGTGTATTAAGGGAGGACACCTGTGGTATGAGGTGATCCTTGATAGAATCAGCAATGATTCTCTTTCCCATAACCAACTTCTTCTTATGTAGGGCCTTTGCCTCATCTTCCTCTAGAACTAGAACCTCCTCATGGATGTAGGAGTCCAACTCATTTTCTTCTAGGACTAGGGAGATCCTATACTTCCAAGCTTGGAAGTTATCATCTCCCTCAAGCTTTTCATCAAGCTTGGTATGATGAGACATATTAACTGAGAACCTCAAGTGGAAATACAAAATATTTGGATCTTACCAGGTCAAGATGTCGGATCTGGATTTGGAGCTAAAATCTTGTAGTACTGGTTCAGAAGCATATTAGGGTTTTGCTTTTCTGGAGTTCTATCCAACCAATTGCTTTGAAATTGATCCCTAACTTCAATTTTGGGGAGGAGATCAATCCAGGCCTAGGCTCACTAAAAAATTCCTCTTCTATGAAAAGCTCTAATTTTCGGCAGCAGTGTCGGGTCCAAAACTGAAAAACCTCAGAATTGGATTATGCTTCGACAGAAAGATGTTCCCTAAGGAGGAGAGTTAATCCAAAATTCTTTTGCTGAAAATATGTGGAGGAAGATCCATAAAGTAGGAAGCCCTGGTTCCCGTAGCTATACAGTGTCTTCTTCTCAGGTTAGCTCTGATA
Source organism: Pseudotsuga menziesii (assembly GCA_001517045.1). Taxonomy (NCBI): domain Eukaryota; kingdom Viridiplantae; phylum Streptophyta; class Pinopsida; order Pinales; family Pinaceae; genus Pseudotsuga; species Pseudotsuga menziesii. The sequence continues at coordinate 127,335 of LPNX010513428.1, read as the reverse complement.
CCATGTTAGAATTTTAACATTAAGCTAGCATTATTAGGATATTTAACTGAGAGAATAACAAGCACAACAATCAAACATAAGAGACAATTAACACATTGTTTTTTCCTTGGGTAAACCATAAATGGAGAAAACCCCACAACTTCCTCAGATATAGAATCAGCACCAAGAGTAAAACCCCAAAATAGTAAGATGGTCTCCTGATAGCAGTAACCTCTTTCTTCTAGCCCCACTCTCTTCTTCTTCCTCGGCTATTGCACTACAACTGCGTGTGTGATAAATATAGAGTACACCTCTCTATTTATACTAATTCCTGACATGACTAAAACCCTACTAGGGCCAACCTCTCTAGGAGAGTCTAATAACCCTAGTGCCTCGAAACTGCAGGGACTTTAACCCTTAGACAATAGGAGGGTTACCCATAATGAATTGACATGACTTGTTTACATTATAGATCCTCCTGATTGAAACATCGAGGCATGACATGACTCAATTACATTATAGACACATCCCGGAATAAACATCAGGGTACAAGACACAAGATACATAGGTGAATACATTCCAAAGTTACAATTACATCAACAAGACCATGGCATACGCAATATGCCATGGTACGTTGTTAAGCATAAGCCAAGTTTTGCTTTTAACCAAATATTTATGAACCTGTAAAAGCATAAGATGAAAGAGTAAGTTAATTTCTTTTCGTAAAATAAACATGTAATACAAATATGCTAGGATATGAATAGTTAATAATAATTACACTATGAATAATAAATGTCACTTAGATAACTAGTCTATGTCATTTAAATGATAAGTGTGGTAGTGACCTTGTCACTAACCCGAGTATGTAAGGAACAATAATAACAATCAGTAGGTGGCACTAGCTATAAGTATGAGTACTAGTGATCAAAACGTTCAGAACTTCATAACAAGTTTTCCATCGCTAAAGTACACCTGCATATAAATAGGTTAAGAGTGCATTAGTTCAACAGAACTAAGTAAGCCTGCTAGACAAGTAGAAACTTTTACCTCTCAGGTAGTTACATGGGAGAACTAGTCCCGCCACTCCACCCACTTGGGTTCCAAAAATAAAGTTAAGTTAGAATCAGCTATATAACGGTAAACACATGTAAAATAACAATGAAGTACATAATCAAAGTATCTATCATACACAACAATGCGTAACCATAATAATAACATAGTAATCAACATTTCGACACCATAAGTAAACCTAGTAAACCTAGTAATAATCATAAATGAAAGTAAGGAAGTAGGATGTAAGAACATCTTACAACAAATCAGCAGTACGATAGAGTAGGACACATTCCGCAAGTTCAATAATGTCCATAATAGGTAGTGTTTAATTAGACTAATAATTTTGTTTTTTTCAATTTTTAGGGACATTACAGGTCTGTCATCTTCTTCAGTGTTCACGATATGAACTATTCTACAAAAATTTCCTGAAATTGCAAATTTTAAATCACAGGGAAAATTTTTGTTAGTTAACAAAATTTAAAGCATACTTTATTTTCCTTGCAACGAATGTCTGGTACACCCATTAGGTATCTTAGTATTGAAAATGGGCTCTGATACCACTTGTAATGTCCCCAAAAATTGAAATATTTTTTTTTATTAGGCTAGTTAAAGACCACCTATTGTGAACATTGTTGAACTTGCAGAATGTGTAGTACTCTATCCTACTGCTGATTTGTCGTAACCTCTTCTTATGTCCTACTTCCTTACTTTAGTTATGATTATTTTATGTTTACTGTGTTTACTTATGGTGTCGTAATGTTGATTACTGTGCTATTCTTATGGTTATGCATTGCTGTGTACATTTTAGTTACTTTTATTATGTACTTCATTGTTCTTTCACATGTATTTATTGTTGTAAGCATGTAACTAACTTATCTTGGTTAATGGATAAAAAGTGGTGGAGTGGCGGGACTAGTTCTCCCATCTAACTACCTGAGAGGTAAGGGTATCTAATTGACACGGCTGGCTTACTTAGTTATGTCTAAACTAATTCATTTTTATCCCGTTACTTGCAGGTATACTTATCAATAGAAGACTTGTTACGGAGGGCTGAACGTTGGATCACTAGTACTTGTAGTTGCATCTAGTGACCTTTACAGGTTGTTTATTATTTCTCCTTACAGACTTGTGTTAGTGACAAGGTCACTACCATACCTATTATTCACATGACACAGACTGGTTATCTAAGTGACACTTAGTAGTCATGGTGTAATTATTTTCGACTATTCATATCCTAGCTTATTTGTATTCATGTTTATTTTATGAAAAAGCAATAAAATATACTTCTATTACATGGTTGGCAGGTTTGTAACTCTATTATTTAAAACATCTCTCAGCTTTATACTTAACAACATATCATGGCATATTTCATATGCCATGGTATTAGGCATAAATCCCAAGGAACTCGATGAGCATAGACCTAAGGATTATAGCCTATAGCATACAATGTATGCGATAGCTTATGCCTTGTATTAAACTTTGGGGTGGAGAATTTAAACCATAGTCATGGACTATACGGAACTTGGGCTGGTGTGCATTAATGGAGGCCAGGGTGGTGCTTGTAATGCATCTTTGGAGAAGTGGTGGGAAAGCTTAGGGCTTGGCCCAAGCATTGGGTTGGAATTTCACATTTATTTGTTGTCACTCTCAGCTCTGGCTTGGGGAAAGGAGAACAAATTTGCTGGTTTAACAAAGAGGTAAGAAAACCATGGTTGATTTCAGTTTTCATTGCCATCATTACTGTTTTGGAATTGGAATACATTCATACTTCTCATGACTTGTATTTGGTTGTGGCAGGGTTGCAGAGGCGAACAAGTAGTGGTTGGAGCTTGTGGGCGAATCATGGAGATGCCATCCTCCTTGGGTAAGCCCAATGTGCAAGTTATTATTGATTCCTCTTTGGGTATTGTGGTTGTGATTGGGTGTCACTCTCACCATGGGTTGGGTTTTCTTGGGTCTGGTGTTTTTTGGATGCGTTTGGGTTTTGGGGTTCCACTGTAACCTAGAGGCATACTGCGTGAAAAATGCTATGGCATTGGGGTTTCAGTATTTGCGTTACGTTTTTTCCTTCGTGACTAAACTTATTAGATGTACAGGGTTTTATTTTTTGGCACTCTATGTATCAACGAGGCCTAGGTAATTTTATGATAGGATTATGCCTTTTACTTAATGTTTGGTTAAGTTGTAAACAATGGCAGAACCATTGCTTGCAATGGTGCGAGGGTCGAGGGTAGAGACTGTGTAAACTTCGTGATGGATGATAATAAGACCGTGTTTGTATAAATTTATGCTACATTGATGTTTATTTTAATGCTGCATTTCAATCCATGGTTACTATGCTTAGTCTATGTACATTCACTTCCATTATTTGCTTTATATGTAGAATGTAAATGGTGACAGCGTATGGCTTTGGGCCATGTTGTGGATGGCATGAGCACTCTCCATTGTAGCTACGATGACGAGATGTACTCAGACCTTACAGTGGGTATTTATAATGTGTGAATGAATATGTATTACGAATTGTTGGTTATTTTGTAACAAGGTTTATATTACTGTATAATTATTAATTCTTATAAATAGAAGGCTGAAGCCATAGATTATGGTATATGTACTTTTTAAAGGGTCTTACGACCTCTGTGTAATGGTTTTAAGTTTAATTTATAGAATGTAGATACGTAGTAAAAGATGGTTTGTAGAAAATAATTTGAGACCCTACAGGATTTGATCTTGGGTCATATAATGTAATGAGGATTTATTAATATGAATGTGATTTGGGCATTTGAGTGTCCACAAAATTTAATCCTATGACCTCTGTGCAAACACCTTGGTTATTTAAATGATTACTGCATATGTATTATTGTCGTGGTTTGTATTATGGCATGCAATTTAGGCTTGGACACCCACAGGGGTCCATACTATGACCTCTGTGTATCTTTAGCAGTTTAAGTTATTATGGTAATGATTTTATAGTTGTGTTTTAATTGGTAGCTGTAGATAGTATTATGTCATATGAATTATGTTATAAAGTTTTTTTATGTGGATTTAAATACTTAGATGGTTCGATTTATGGTTTAATGTCATGGATTTATATTGTTGGTAATTTAATATTCTTGTTTATACTTGGAGATATAGATAGTATAGTGGTTATAAATTGTGGACCATTTATAGGGCCTCGATTACTTGGATTGTTAAAAGATTAGGATAATATTTGTTTTAATGGGAATGATTTGATTATTAGCATATGGTTATTTATACAGACCTTGAAAGGTCTTTGTTGGTTCTTAAT
>LPNX010513428.1:105586-122204 GCA_001517045.1 Pseudotsuga menziesii | reverse complement strand
TATATATATATAAGTATAATATATTTACTAGGTTCTCATTATTAGATTTGTATAATTATTCTAGATCTGAAACCTATATCTGAACTGGTCCTTTTAATTATAGCATGCCTCTGCTGACAATATGAAATATGTCATTAGATTATATAGGCCAATGACCATCTACGTAATTATTCTAGAATAATACATAGTTTGTATAAAAACATAGTTTAAACAAAAACAATACATAAGTAAAACTAAGGTGCAAAACCCTTAGTAAATATTTATACAGGAATTTAAATTACAGAAGTAAACTAATTGAACAAACCCTGGATAAACCTAGCATAGGAAATAAATTACAGCCTAGGGTTTATAATGTAAAATGTAAACCCTAAAATAATTAGACAGAACCAAGGAACATAGGGTTAGAAAAGTATAATGTAAACATTTGCCTAGTCTAGCCAGCACTTCTATAAAGTGAAATTATCAGTCCAGAACCTCATACGTGTAAATTGAAGCTTCTTTAATGGCTGAAACCTGCACACTCAAATAACCAAGATTAACAAATCATAGGCAGATCTGACCTCGGTATGAGATGACTTAATCACTTGGGAACTACCACGTTCCACCCAACCATGAACTGTAACCATTCATAGTTTCAATCCGGATCCCCTTGAGATGGATCCAACATGCAAGTAGCTTAGAGCTCCTAAGGTAGGGTTTCCCTAACTAGTATATCAGGTCTGGATCAGTTCTCCTTCTTCCTCTTAGGGAAATGTTCTCCAAGAACTCTATTGAGAAATTTGCAGGAATAATAATGACTCCAAAAAGATAGATCAAGTCCCTAAGCCTTTCCTTGGCTTGAGACTTTACAGACAGACTTTTCAGTCAAAGGAGTAGTTAAATGAAGAAACCTTGATTTCTTGATTTAACCTTTTTTATTTAATTTGAGGTATTTTTAATATTTTAACTTAGGAACTTTTAACTAGTTCCTAATTAGAATTTTGTAGTTATTGTACTATTTATTATCTTTTACTAATAGATAATAATGGATGGATATTTTCCTTATTTCTTACATTATTAATATTATTACTATATTTATTCTTTATACATATCATGTATAAAATACATAATAATATAACATTTGTTAACATTTGTCTTTGGGCACCATATATTATGATCCCTAAACTTATGACACTTCTTCATTAAGGTCATTAGGTAGATGGTTAGGTTTACTAGGCTAGGCAAATCTAAACATCCTTGCATGTTGGATTCCCTTGTATAACATGGTAGTTATTAAGTACTTGATGAGAATACAAAAATTCAAAATTTAATTTAGTCACTTATAAATAAGTTTGATGAGATCAATATTTTTCTCAATTTTTTTTTACTTAGGAATGATTAATTCTTTTCAGTAACTCCTAGTGCCTACCAGAGCCCATACCCAACTCTAAAAATAGAGAGTTACAAACTTAGTGCAATTCTAGAGAGTCTTCACTCAACGCTAATGCTAGGATGTACTTGTACGATACACCTAGGGATACAATAGCAAAGCATCTGATGTTCCAAAGCTTACCCCCAATGCTTCTAACTTATCCTTTCATGTGTTCCAGACCTTTACACTCAACACAATTATAAATAATCATGTGCTCTAGAGCTTCTCACTCAACACAATATTAATTACTCATGTGCTCCAGAGCTCTTCGCTCAAAAAAAAACATCTCATCAATCATGTGTTTCAGGGTCCGCGCCCAACAACAACAAGCATATATGTATCATCAACCATTGGCTTATGCCCAATATATATATAAAAAATCATGTTTATATGCAGTGGGGTCTTCGACCCAATATATCAAAATAAACCATCAAGATAACATCATAATCAATAGGATCATGCCTATAAGTGTTAGGTCAAAAATTCGGGATATTACACGACTAGACAGACAAATTTGCAGAGAAGAGAATCCATCGAATGGAGTGATCAGTTGGTTTGCAAGGTGACCAGTGTAAGTAACACCATATCTAGAGCTGTTGATTTTTGGGTTGACGGTATCCTATAGGGATATATTACTGAGTTTACAGTATAAACTATAACCTCATATAGTGAGGCTAAAAGAATTTTTTTCCAAGGACCCTGAAGAAGGTATTTGTTATCTATTAGTACGTGGATCAAGATGCTCATCTATGAGAAGGGTATCTTGCAGTTGAATAGTTGATTCGCATGCTTGGGAAGGAGGATATGTCACAGACAACCTATTAAGAAAATGGGAAATGTTTTGTTGAGATGTTCCCAGGGAGTACAAAACTTGAAATAGAAGCTAGATTCCTAAGGAGTTGAAGGAGATTCAGATTAGGGAAAAGAAGAAAGACCGAAAGAGGTCGGTGGAATCCTAGTCTATTCGAGGAGAGTGAACACGAACTTTGGTCGTCGAAAGATGAAGGGTCTTGCGATGAAGAGGAGGACTATAGACCAATATTGGATGGAGCAGAGGAATCTGAAGCATCTTCAGAGACACAAAGGTCAGTTCACAACTACATCACACCACGAATATCACCATAGGCCAGATCTAGAGTCTCGTCTAATATCGATAGTGTTAGTGCTGCGACTAGCAGGCAAGAGGGTTCACCCCCTTTGAATCCTTTACCATAGAACCCATATGATAATTCAATGGCTGGGGCATATATTCAGTTACCCACATTCAATGGGAATGGAACAGAAGACCCAGAGCAACAATGGTTTCTTTGTTAAGTTGTTTGGATGGTTCGCTTAGTTCATAGCGCAGACATAAAAAAAGCGCAGATGATCATGACTCTAAGGGGTCATGCGCAATATTGGTTTATGAAGTTCTTTTCTGCACCAGTCGAAACTCCACAAAAGACACTTGATTATATCCGAGCTACAATGATATCTAAGTTCATAAAACCTAAATTTGAGTTGTAGTGCATTACTGAGATAAAGGGGATAAAGAAAGCACTGAAAGAATTACTATGGAACTTTGACTAGCGGTTTAAAACTTTGATGACCAAGGTAAGTTTTCAAATGTGTGGTGTTCAACATAAAGAGTGATTTATTGCTGCGTTATTACCACACATCCGAGGGCCATTGATGAAACAAAAGATTGAGTCGCAGACAGAAGTGCTAGAGTTGGTAATGAAGTTAGAAGCCTCGCCAATTGGCGATGGTGCTGCAAGATTGGTGCAGATTCATTCACAGCTGGCTAATATGACGATACAACTGCAAGACATCAAGAAGGGTAAGGAAGCACAATAATATTTATGGTGCATGAAATGTAGAACAGATGGAAACACTAAGGATAACTGTCTGACCTTCATGAATTATATCTCATCTTGTGCACCAAACCCATTAAATGGCCAAGGACTATCTTGGTGTCACATATGCGAGTCTAGAGGGAATCACATCAAGGCGTGTTTATATTTAAAAAAGGTTTTAAGTACCCTGACATACCTCTTCTGTAAATTTTGTAAGTCAGTAGGGAATGAAGAGAAATACTGCAGAGCATATCCACTCCTGAACGAAAATACCGTTGACACCTACTTAATGAAAAATGAGGGGTATGTTCAGGCTGAAAAGGCACAAGCATCGTATCATCCTGGGAAGTTCCCACCCAATTAGTATGAAAAATAGTATCAACCTCAGTACATGCCTCAACATCCATACACGCAACAAAATCACTACCAGCCTCACTACCAGTAGAATCAGTATCTGCCACAACAACCACACTCCCAGGGAAGGGGTGGTGGAAACTTTAGAGGCCGAGGTGGAGGAGGTTTTGGTAGGGAAAGAGGTCAAGTTACATGCTATAAATATGGAAAACCAAGTCACTATGCCAGAGACTATCTAGAAGCTGCAATGACATGTTCATACTGTAAGGGACAGGACCATAATGTGGAGCAATGTCCTTAGTTGAACTCAAAATGGCAAGCAAGGACTATCACAGGGCCTAACCCTATACGGATCCCAAACCCAAATCCTAAAATGAATGTTCATATGATTGCGGCTGAACCATGATATCCTAATGTTTCCATCATAACTCGAGGAGGTGCTACGACCGGAGCTGATCAGGATATGCCGCAAGAACAACTACAGCCGGAGGTACGGCCTACGACACAGAAGAAACTGCCATTCGACGTCCATAAACAAAATGAAGTATTCCTAGATGTACTACCATATTTTATGGATCCAGTAGAACCATCAACGTCATAAGAATTTAGGGAGATGCCTGAACGATTTCAATGCATATTTCAGAAGAACATCCCACAAAAGGTTAGTAAGCTCAAATCCTTCTTGTCAAGTTGCGTAACGATAATACAAGACAAAGATGCTATTGCGGAGCTACATGCAATGATAGAAGAGATACCTGAAAATAAAGTTAACCAAGTAAGAAAGAAATTCAAAACTAGGTGCGAGTTGAGAATGACTGTGCAGATAGGCAACTACGACATGGATTATATCATCTTAGACATGGGGTCTGATGTCAATATGTTAACATGAAAAACTTGGGAAATTATGGGCAATCCATGTTTGGACTGGTTCCCTTCTAGTTGCAACTTACAAATGTTAGAATAATCAACCCATAGTTAGCTACCTTAGACATTAATTAATCCAATTTTTTCTGATTTTCCTAGTTTCCTATATTCCACTCTATGCAAGTTGTCTTCCACATGTCCTAGATGTCAAACTTGCTAAAACTGAGTCATGGAGCACTTGGGAAACCTCTTGGAAACCATATTCAGCATGTCTGATTTATTTGAGATCCTCCGTAGTGCATATCTACTTTTTATGCTAAGTTGCATGCTTTATTGAGATTTATGGCAAAAGGGAAAGTAAGACTAAGTGTAGTTGACTCATTTTTTGCCCTCATCATCCTCCATCCTTTTCTCCTAATAAAATCATGTATGATTTGTCCTTCCATCCCTTATTAGCTTTCCTACTTGACTTTTCCAATTCGTGAGCCTCTAAGCAGATTTGGAAACTGCTTTATGCACCTATGGGGGATTTGACTAGATTTAGTAAGCCTACTTTTTGACTATTTCAAATGGCATCCTTATGCATTTATTTTTATCATGTAATTATTTTTTGTAGTAGCCTATTACTTCACAAGGTTGGCTATTATACACTAATTCAATACATATTAGTGTTATGCTCCAATTTCAGTCTCCTTTGTTGGTAATTTTGCATGTTTGATTAGCAATTTTGTTAGTGCAATTATTCTATCACTTGGGTTCAATTTACAAATTGTATTAGATACTTTGTAGATCAATTTCTCTCCTTCCATATTGCTATTGCAAGTTTGACATCTTGATTGGGAGCACATTCTGCTGGTTGAATGGCAAAGTTCTGAGCTATGAATCAATCTCAGAAGATCATCTTGACAACATTTAATTTCTTTGAATGGAAAGCAGAGATGGAGATACTCTTGCAAGAAAAATGTCTCTACAAGGTGACTATGGCAATTGAGGCATAGCCCAATGCAGCTGCAGAGAAAATTAAATGGCACAATAGGGGGGATGAGGCCCATGGTCTTTTGTGTCTGAGCATATCAAGAGACCTCCTCTTCCATCTTGATGGATTGACATCACATAATGAAGTATGGGAGAATCTTGTAGATATTTTTGGTAAGACAGATGAGATGAGAGGGCATCAAATCGAGAATGATATTATCTCTTTGAGTCCCAGTAGCTTCAAATCCCTGCAATTCTACTTTTCCAAGTTTAAATCCCTTGTTTTGCAGCTAAAATAGTGTGGAATTGAAAATAAGGAAGAGAAACTAGTTTTGGCCATACTCTTGAAGCTTGGCCCTGACTATTCAATGTTTGTTTTGACCTTCCATGCCACCAAGTTGACAGCTTGAGCCTAGAAGATGCCTAAGCTTGCAGAGTTCATGGAATCCCTCACACAAGAACAAGATAAATTGGTGATGATAGGCACCATCAAACCTTCCAAAGAGAAAGATTTGGTTGATGGAGATTTGAGGGTGGATTCAAAAGGCAAGAAGAAAGCTAAGAAGCCACCTGAGCAAAAGAGAGACAAGAACAAGTCTCAAGAGGAGCCCCAAGGCTCCAAGAAGAACTTCCAGAAGAAGAAGAACAAAGGAGAAATGAGCAAGTGTGCATACTGTAGTAAGGGCAACCATCCTGAAAGCTCTTGCATGAAGAATCAAATTGACATGTTGACCCAACTCCTGGAGAAGAATAACATCTCCCTTCCTGATTGCTCAAATAAGAGGGAAGGAGGATCAAATTCAGAGGAAAGAGAGAGAATACATGCTTTGGTTGCTGCCACATCAAGCTCACCTAGCTTCATCATAGACTTTGGAGCTTCAAGAGATATGTTTTCAACCAAGGAGGCATTCTCCTCTCTTGACATGTCGAAAGGTCCACCAATAGTGCATGGCGATGACTCTCTCACTGACAGTTTGGGGAAAGGAAGGATTTATCTTGACCATGGTAAGTTTAGTAATGTATTGTATGTTCCAGGTCTTGCCTCTAACCTCTTGTCAGTGTATCAGATGACTCACATAAGGTCTCCAAAGAAGGACATATTCTCCCCTAATGATGTTGAGATCATAGAGATATCGAATGGTAAAGTCATTGCAAAAGGAGTTGTAGATCACACTTCGAAGGTATACATGTTTTCACATTTTCTACCCTACTCAAACCCCTCTGTTCTTCTGATTCATGCTAATGAGGCAAGCAATATTTGGCATGAAATATTTGGCCATATTAACTATAAGTATCTTTCTGATCTAAGTGAAAAATAAATGGTCATAGGGTTACCAAAGATTAAGTTTTCCAAGACAGTCTATCAAGGTTGTATCCTAGGAAAGCACCTAGAGCATAAATTTGAGAGAGCTAGTCATGAGAGAACCTCAGCACCTCTTGAGTTCATCCACAGTGATGTTTCTGGTCCATTTCCTCATATGTCAATGAGTCAAGCAAAATATGCATTGACCTTCATAGATGACTTTTCCAGGTATTGTTGGGTTTACTTCTTGAAGCATAAGTCTGAAGTTTTTGACCTCTTCAAAGTCTTTAAGGCCTTGGTTGAAAACCAGTCTGGGAGGAGACTCAAGATCCTCAGATATCAAAATGGTGGTGAGTATGTCAAGTATGAGTTCATTCAATATTGTAAAGATGCATACCTATTCAAATGTAGCATTCAATCCCTTACACACCACAGCAAAATGGTGTTGCTAAGAGAAAGAACAAATCACTGAAGGAGATGGCAACATGTATAATGGAGGCTAAGACTTTGCCACCAAAGTTTTGGGCCGAGGCTATAAACTTTGCATCCTATATCCAAAATAGGGTTCCTCATAAATAGCTTGATGGTATGACTCCTTTCGAATCTTGGAGTGGGCACAAGCCAGATGTGACCCATTTAAGGATTTTTGGCTCAAAGGCTTGGGCTAGAATTCCAATTGAAAAGAGAAAGGATTTGCAGCCCCAAATCCAAGAGTTCCTATTTGTTGGATATTCTAAATATTCAAAAGGGTACAATCTGATCAACTTGAGCACAAATAAATCCTTCATTGAAAGGAGTGTTCAGTTGCAAGAAGAGCCTTTAGCAGCAGTTGAAGTTGGAGAGTCTTCTTCACCACTAGAACCATTGAATGTAAGTGGAGAGACAAATGAGTTTTCTACATATGATATGTCTGATAATGATGATTTAATTGCATATCTTCACAATCCTACAAGACCAAAATGGGAAGCAAATACCATTCATGCAGCTAGGGAACTAGCTGGAAATCCTAGTGATCCTAGGAGGACTAGATCTCATTTTGAGAGTGCCCTGTGTATGAAAGACCCTTTGTTTGCAGAGAAGTGCTATATGATGGTTGAATCAGACCCATAGACATATGAATATGCAGCACATGATCCAATATGGAAAACATCCATGAAATAAGAATTCAGCTCACTCCAGAAGAACAACACTTGGGAACTGGTTGATCTTCCCCCAGGGAGGAAGCTAGTTCAATGTAAGTGGGTTTTCAAAACTAAGTTTTATGCTGATGGTTCACCTTTGAAATATAATTCCATATTGGTATCCAAGGGCTACTCGTAGGTACATGGTATTGACTACAATGAAACCTTTGCACCAGTGGCAAAGATGGACTCCATCAGGCTAGCCTTAGCCATTGCAGCTTTGAAGCAGTGGAAGGTACATCACATGTATGTGAAGTGTGCTTTCATGAATGGAGACCTCACTGAAAATATTTACATGCAGCAACGTCAAGGGTTTGTTACTAATCCATATTTTGTGTGCAGGCTAAAGAAATCATTAGATGGGCTTACGCAAGCCCCCAGGGCTTGGTATGCCAAGATTGATGGATTTTTGCTGTCATTGAGTTTTGCTCGATGCAAGTATGATCCTAATGTTGATTTGAAGCTGATTCATGGTTCTTTGATGATTATTTTCTTGTATGTGGATGACCTTCTTATTACAGGAAGTTCAAAGAAAGAGATTACCTTTTTGAAGGATGCAATGAACCATGCATTTTCTATGATTGATTAAGGGTTGTTGAGCCAATTCTTGGGTCTCAAAATTGCTCAATCCCAACATGGAATAAAATCACATCAGTCCAAGTATGATTTATACTTGCTGAACAAGTTCAACATGAAATATTGTAAGCCAAGCAAGACTCCCTTCCTTTCAGGAGTTAAGCTTGAAGAAGGAGGTTCTTCTCATATGGTAAATAATACACTGTATAGGCAGTTAATTGGGTGTTTGATTTACCTTACACACACTCAACTTGATATTTATTATGCAGTAAGTGTGGCCTCAAGATACATGGATTAGCCTCATGATATCCATTAGAGAGCAGCCAAAAGGATCCTTAACTTTGTTCAGGGAACAAGAACTCATGGGATCTTCTACAAAGCTAAATCTGATCTTGATTTGATTGGGTTTACTGACAGTGATTGGGAAGGTGACAACACATATTGAAAGTCAACATCAGGATATGTGTTCATGCTCAATGAAGGACCAATCAACTGGTCAAGCAAGAAACAGAGTGCCATAGCACTCTCATCTACAGAAGCAGAGTACATGGGAGTTGTAAATGCAGCAACTCAATGTTTATGGTTCCTCGGGATACTTGGTGAGTGTGGCTTCGAATCAGAGTTTTCAACTATTATCTATCGTGATAATTAGAGCACCATTCAAATATGCAATGATCCAGTTCAGAGACAGAGAACCAAACACATTGAGATCCATATGCACTACATTAGACAGCTTGTGCATGATGGCACCATTCACCTACTCTTTTGTGCATCTTCAGAACAAGTAGCAGACATCTTCACCAATTTTTTTTGTGAGAAGACATTCAGCAATCTAAATCACTATTACAAATTGCTGATCATGCTGTGAAGTATGATTGATGACAATATTTTTAAATTTTGTTTTACTGTCCATGTTTAAGGGAGGATTTTCCCACTGGGTTTTTGCCTCTTTCCTTGGTTAAATGGACATGCAGTATGTAAAGGGTGACTAAGCCTTGTTTCTAGGCCCTATAGTTTTCTGATATTTACTCATAAAGTCAGGCTTAAGGGGGGGTGTTAGAATAATCAACCCATAGTTAGCTACCTTAGACATTAATTAATCCATTTTTGTCTTATTTTCCTAGTTTCCTATATTCCACTCTTGCAAGTTGTCTTCCACATGTCCTAGAATTTGAAATTGCTAAAACTGAGTCATGGAGTGCTTAGGAAACCTCCTGGAAACCATATTTAGCATGTCTTCTTTTCCAGATCCTCCCTAGTACATATCTGCTTTTTCTGCTAAGTTGCCTGCTTTATTGAGATTTATGGCAAAAGGGAAAGTAAGACTAGGTGTAGTTGACTTCTTTTTTTCCCTCATCGTCCTCCATCCTTTTCTCCTAATAAAAACATGTATGAGTTGTCCTTCCATACCTTATTATCTTTCCTACTTTACTTTTCCAATTCATGAGACTCTAAGTGGATTTGGAAACTGCTTTATGTATCTATGGGGGATTTGACTAGATTTAGTAAGCCTAATTTTTGACTATTTCAAATGGCATCTTTATGCATTCAAATCTCTCATGTAATTATATATTGCAGCAGCCTATTACTTCACAAGGTTGGCTATTGTACACTTATTCAATACAGATTAGTGTTATGCACCAATTTCAGTCTCCTTTGTTTGTAATTTTGCATGTTTGATCAGCAATTTTGTGAGTGCAATTGTTCTATCACTTGGGTTCAATTTCCACAGAAAATCAAGAAAAGGTCCTACCCATTGGTTGGTTGAGTCAGGTCCCTATCAACATTGAATGGTTGCACACATTTGTGGACTTTGAAGTCATTAACATTGTTGATGACACAAATCCATATCCCGCATTGCTGGGGATAAATTGGGCTATCGACAACCAGACCATTAGAAACTTCAAGAAAAGGATCCTCTCATTTCAGGATAATGAGATGAGAGTGGTGTCACGAATCGATCCATTAGAGGGACAAAGATACGTGTAGCCTGTCTACAATGACGAACAGGTTGACTACCTTAACAAGATCTACAATGTCACTGCATTACAAGAAGACTACATCAATCTAACAACGGATGGAAAAATGAGCTAGAAGAGTCCTAGTTAATGCACATCCAACTCAAGGGAGGTTTTGGAGAATTGGAAAAACAGACTCTATGAAGTTTCTATGAGGAGGTGCGCAAGAGTAACAAGGTCTGTGCGATGGGTGGGGAATGAGTTAAGAGAGCTACCCACCTATGAGTGTTTACCTAACCTTGGGACCTTCTTAACTAATTTTAAAGGACTCATAATAGAGTCACAGTGGTCGTTCACACTAGATAATGTACTAAAAGCTATGCCTGATAGATGGTGGGGTCCACACAAGCAGTCTATAACAGATCGGCCACAGTGCTGAATATTGATGGAAGTCGGATTCGATGAAGAGGTCACCCTTGTAAATCACAAGTATTCAGGGTTGGAAAACCCTGTTGAACATCTTAACCATTGTCGCATGGTAGTTGCAGAATACCTGCGATAGGAGGGGGTCCATCATTTCATACATACATTGGAAATGACACCTAGAACCTTGTATGCATCTATGGAATTGCGGCAAGGAACTCAAGACTGAGAAGGGATCGCTAAGCATTTCACACACACATTCGAATTTACAGATGAGCACCCTACAGTGGATGCTGTGCTTCAAAATATAAGGGAGAATATATTCGTTGAGATCCCTATCGAAGAAGCCAACTCTCACCAATGCAGTGTGACCATTCAATAATGGATGCCTTGCTACAATCTAGTTGGAGACCCAGATGATGATCCAACTAACATAAACATACAGGAATTAGAGGGCACACGCAAAGTAGAAGGGAGTGGTATTTCAAGTGACCAGTTCCTAAAGCCTTTAAAAATTAAGAAAGTAAACATTGGGTTGCCAGAGAACCCAAAATTTGCCAATATAGGAGATTATTGGGATGAAGAAATAGTTGTGAAGATTATGGATTTATTACATGAATACCAATACCTATTCCTTACCAACTTCTCAGACATGGAGATCTGGGGGAGATGAAAATACCCGCGCGACCAGATGCTAAACCTATTCAGCAGCAACCTTATAGGATGAACCCCGTGTATAAGGAAAGGGTAAAAGAATATTTGGATCACATGCTCGACGTAGAAATTATCGAACCTGTTGAGGAGTCGGAGTGGATCAGCCTTATAGTGATCTAGGATAAGAAAATAGTAGGATAAGTAAGGATCTATGTCACCCTTAGGAAACTGAATGACGCATGCTTGCACGATCCATTCCCAACACCATTTACAGATGAAGTACTTGAAAGCATCAGAGGGCAAGAGATGTATTCATTTAATGATGGCTTCTCTAGCTACCATCAAGTCATAATCATGAAGGACTATTTCCATAAAACAAACTTCGTCACTAAATGGGGATGCTACCTGTTATCCCTAAAGTTGGACCTAGACTACAGGGGATCCAAGCTTAAGGAAATCTTAAGTCTGAGAAAGACTAAATCAAAATGAAATTAAATCAAAATACAGACTGGTATAAAACTTAAGGCTAGTATATATTCACAGCACTATAAAACCTTAGGCTAGTATCATAGGTTTGTACAGCTTTCAGGAATAGAATCACAATATGACATATGTATACAGCTGGGATATATCTCAAACAATTAAATACAAATATTCACAATAAAAGATCAAAGTGTTCAACAGGTTGGTAAGACAGTGAAGGCTGGAATGGAAATCATAGGTTTCATATAACATAACATTCAAAACAGTGCTTCATGCAAAGGATTCTATGATCCTGAGATAAAAAGTGTAACTGTAACTGTTTATAAAACAAAAGATAACTATTTCCTTCAATAAGAATTATAACATGGATTGTTAATGACCACAGATATAAAAGAATTATCGAAGAAAACAATTCATAATATATAGTAACAAAACATCATCATATCACATTCAAAACTAGAACCTGTGAAGTTGTAAAGATATTATGCTATACAGAAAATGGTTCAGCATACATCCAGCATCATCCCAAAACTGCCAACCCCCTTCACGAGCCCTCTCGCTGGGACACCCACCTTTGCTCTCTCGAGCATTACAATATATATAGAAATTACATAACCCCTCATTCCTCTAACTACCTAACTCTTTTCAAGAGATAAGAGAAACCAATCCCTAAATCTGGTCAACATTTCTAAACAGAGCATTCAATTAAGATCGAACCAATAATAGGATATTATCTTGTTAGATGAAATCTTCTTCTCGAACTCAGTCAATCCTATGTCATTTATGTTTTGACAAAAGATTGAAATGCTGATTGCGTGTCTGCAAGTCTAGAATCTCTAGCTTTTACAAGATCTCTTAAAACTCTGTTTCTGGAAACTCTGCCCCTTGTCTTCGGAGCTGCTGCCCTCTAATTTGCCAAATTAAAATCTGCATATTGTTCCTTCAATCTCGAATAAGCATCTTAATGATTTGATCTTATCTTTAATTTGCTACTTTCAATGCCCCAAAGATATCA
The DNA here is from genome assembly GCA_001517045.1 of Pseudotsuga menziesii. Classification (NCBI taxonomy): domain Eukaryota; kingdom Viridiplantae; phylum Streptophyta; class Pinopsida; order Pinales; family Pinaceae; genus Pseudotsuga; species Pseudotsuga menziesii. Next base: position 109,172 of record LPNX010513428.1, on the reverse strand, counting down.
CCTGCCAGGTGTTTCCTAGAAATGTGGAATTAACCAACCGCCCAGCTGAAACAATCTCCCCAAAAACATGAACTAATTTGCCATCTGTTTCTCCTTTGGAACACATGATGTAAGTTCTTTACAAACCTTCAGATATTACATGAAAGCCATAAGCTACCTGCATACAAATTTGATATCGCCCAGCTGCGTCCTGTTTGGAAAAGCCACAGAAATGAACCTTGCATTTCTCTTTGTGCCATGCGTTGTGTCTTTGTCTTCACCCCAAGGTCGACCTTCAAATTCAAGATGCATCTTCTACAAACAGAGCAATGGTGGCAGCGTGGAGATTTCGACTGATTGCATTTCCTACAATATCAATTTCTTGAATATGAGGAATCCTTTAGGTTCATCTGTGGCTGCAAACCCAACCCAGGCCCACCAAATTCAGGAGAAGTTAAAGGAAGAGTTTCTCCTCTCTCTTCATCTGTGTTGGGCCTCCTGTTTGGAGGAACATCACCTGGATCAGTCAATAAATAGCATCCCTAACAAAGCATGAAACGGGATCAATATGAAGAATGCCCCCGCGGATTCCAAGCCTGCGTTCTGTAACGCGGGTCCATAATTCGTTATTACAATTGCATAATACGTTACTCCCACGATCCCCAAAACTAGAAGAATCATTACAGAACCGAGGCCCCTAAGTGCCGTGCAAAATTTGAACACATTCCATGCCATTACAAATCCGGATCTTTGCATAACCAGAGTGATTAACCTAATAATTCAGCGATCTACAAACCCCCGCGTACAGAGGATTTCTGCCACCAATCTGATACTTTAATGATTTAAGGTATCTAAAGGAATGATAAAGGCTAACAAACAATCATAACACTCAAAACAAGCTGGAAATTAAAACAAGAAAAACCAATGTAAAGCAAAAATTTAAAAATAAACCAGGTGAAAAATCCTAGAGATAACACTACCAATATACGGTAATGCCCTTTGGACTCAAGAATGCACCTGCTATTTTTTCTAGAATAATAGTCTCTGCTTTTAAACATTTTATACATAAATTTCTTGAGGTCTACTTTGATGATTGGACTATGTTTGGTATAGTAAAAGACCATATTAAGAGTCTACGCATGATTCTAGACCATTGTTTCCGGTATCATATTGCCCTCAATTCTAAGAAATGTATTTTTTGCTCACCATTTGGTGTGCTATTGGGTCACATCGTATGTCGCAACAATATTTTGGTCGACCCAACAAATATTGCTATTATTATCGACTTACCACCGCTTACATCAGTCATGCAACTAAGATCAGTATTAGGACACACATGCTATTAGAGGAAGTTCATCAAAGGATATGCAACGATCATTGCACCTATGGAGAAATTGCTGAAGAAAGACGCAAAGTTTCAATGAAAAACATCTTGCTAGGAAAGCTTGGATAAATTAAAGAACGCAATAGCCACTGCGCCAATACTTGTATTTCCAGATTGGAAGAAGGAGTTCCATGTTCATGCGCCAATACTTATGATATCATCTAAGACCTTTGAGTTGTTCCCAAACTTTGATTTGATAGATTCTTCATAAAGCCTTTTCCTAAGTTGCATGATCTCTTATCAAACCTTTTCAGAATCTTATATTCTTATTTCGAGCTGCAAATTTAGGTCCTATTCACTCTTTTTGGCCTCAAGGAGTTGAGTTTCCAACTTGCTAATGACATGGTTTGACTGTGTGTTCTTTATCCTGCATTTTTCAAGTTCTTCAAGATCACTAATCAGTTCAGCTTTTAAGTCTACTATACCTTCCTCATCTGATTCACCATTATGAGCTTGAGTATCAATTCCCGTGAATAAAATTTATGTTTCTTCATCTCCACTTGTATCTTCATCTTCACTATCTTCCATTGTGTAAATAAATATCTTTTTGTTTCCCTTTTTACCCTTTTTGAACTTCTTTGAGACTTCTCCCTTGTCACTGTCATCTTGTTTAGAGTAAGGACATTTTGAAGCAAAGTGTCTGATTCTTCCATAGCTGAAACACTTTAGGGGTAGCTTTCTTTTGTATTTTCTAGTACCTCTTTCAAGTTTTTTAATAAAGATGGATTCTTCATCATCTTAAATCTCTGAATGTTTTTTTCCAATGGAGCCTTGAACTTATTTGAATCTTTTATGGATTTAAGTGCTGCCTCTTTTCTTGAAGGATCATTTTGCCCCGTTCTCATATCATATGCAATGAGAATCCCATGTAGTTCATCTACTGTCACAATATCAAGGTCATTTTGTTCTTCTAAAGTGGAAACCTTTGAGTCATACTTCATTGGAAATGTTCTTAGTATCTTATCAACAACTTATCTTTCCTTTAATTTTCCTCCAAGGCCTCTAATAACATTTACAACTTCATCTACTCTTAGAAGGTATTCTCCAATGTTTTCTTCTTCTTTGATTTTTAGGCTCTCAAACTGCCCTCTATATGTTTGAAGCTTGGATTCTTTGACATTGGATGCCCCTTCATAGATAGTCTTCAACTTATCCCAATCTTGTTTGGCAATTTTGTATTACATGACTTTTAAAAATACATTGTTTGTCAATCTACTCAAGATGGAATTTAAGGCTTTTGCATTATCCTCATATTGGCGTAGCTCCACACTATCTATAGGTACGCTGTTGTCTGTTATTTTATATTATCTTTCAGTTGCTTCCCAAACCTTCCATCCAAGAGACATTAAATGGAAATTCATTCTCACACTCTAGTATGAATAATTTTCTCCTATTAATAGTGGTGGTATGTTGGTGGCTAACCCTTCTTGGTGATCCATAGTGGTTTTTATTTAGGATCTTCCTTCCAGTGGTTCAACTATAATGAAGGAACCTGCTCTAATACCAATTGTTGGAATATGGGACAACACTAAAAGGGGAGGGTGAATCAGTATTGTTAACTTTTAACAAGAACTTTTAATTTATTTATTAACACATAATATCAAACTGAACACACAGAACAAAAATTTATCGTGGAATCCCAATTGGGTAAACCACCAATACTTCCTATTACTGCAAAATTGTATTTACAAATAGGGTGAAATCATGAACCTGGGTGTCTATTCCATGAGAATCCACTTTCAGAATACGTATTTAAAATACTTTTGGCCAAACTATTTTTTTTCGTCCGAACTATTTAAACTTTTCGGCCGAAATTTTTACTTTTTTTTCAGCCGAACTATTTTTGCAGCCAAATGTTAAAACTAATGATGAAAATCATGATGCTGGTTTTGTAAGGATTGCCGAAAAAATATTTTCCAGCAGATTCGTTTTCAACCGAACTTTTTTTCGGCCAAAAAAAATGTTCGCCTGAACAACCTTTCGGCCGAAAAAAGGTATATATATTTTTAATGACTCAACTATTTCCCGTTTTGTCATTTTTTATTTTTTCCTGTGCCTCACCTTGGATCTATCTCGCCTAGTTTTTGCAATGCCTCAGCTCTTCGATGCCTCGGCTCTGCGGCTCTTTCTCTGCGACGGATCCTGCTATGCGACGCCTCCTGCTCTTCGTTGCCTCGCCTCGCCTGTTAATCCTCGGCTCTGCCTCTCTCTCCCCTTCGATTG
>LPNX010513428.1:79953-104529 GCA_001517045.1 Pseudotsuga menziesii | reverse complement strand
TGTGGGGACCGCCTCATCTGGCATTTTTGTGACAGTTTCTCCATTGAATCAGAAAGCTGGACTCTCATCTAAAGCATGCTGGTGATGGATCCGCCAAGAAAATATCTTCAATACAGAAGAAGCTTGACATTCTTCTGATTTTTGGAAAGCAAAAAGACTGTGACCATCTTCAGAGTGAAAAAGCTTCCCTGCCATACTGCTTTACAAACCAATAGTAATGGGTACTTTATATATTATTCCTGATCCTTACTACATGTTTACACACTTAAGCAATGAAAAAATGTATCTCTACAAAGTATCTAAAATATGCGTTGATATGCAAAACATAATCGGAATGACCAAATACAGGGATGATCTGTGGGTTTTCCAGAACCAATGTCTTTCTCGATTTGCTTTACCCGTAAAAACCCCAATGTGCCAATGAAGCAGATCTTGATTTCATAGCAGCCATCAAAACTTGCAATAAAGCAAACCCATTAGAATTCAGTCGCTCCACATCTAAATCCAGGGACGACATTTGACCAAGAGATGACATACAATGTGATGGCTGAACTGAAGAATGTAGATGACCGCTTCCTTGAGCATCTATTGCACCTTGTTGCATTTGATGTATCTGAGAAATCTGGTTACTAATTAGTGTTCGCATCTGGAAGTTCTTTTGATGGTTACAGCAGGCTCATTTGACGTGTGGATGAGTACGGGCACGATCTTTAAAATTTGCACATGGAAATATTTTCGGCAGCTAAATTCATTTTGACCAACCACCTTAGCTACCGAAAACAGCCTGTTTCAGCAGCTAACTAGGCTAAAATAGACCATTTATATTGCCGAAAGCTGAAATTTTTGATTTTGAAGGCCAAGACTCACAAAAATAAAAAAATTTACCCATTCTATCATCCAAAATGACGGTGGTCAATTTGGGAGATAACAGATTGCCTGTTAGGCCTCGACTCTACCTTTTCCCCATCTCGTCTCGCCTCTCCTCTTAGGCCTCAGCTATGCCTCGCCTATTAGTCCTCAACTGTGTGTTAGGGGTTCGCGATGGTGGTGCTCCGCCTATGTGGTGTTTCGCGGTGGTGGTGCTCCTCCTGTGCGGTGTTTTGAGGTGGTGGTGCGATGCCTATTTGGTGCTTCATGGTGGTGGTTATTTAGGGTGGTGGTGCTTCGCCTGTGTGGTGCTTGGTGGTGCATTGCGGCTTCATGGTGGTGGGTGTGCTTCGCGGCTTGTTTGCGTCCGTCTGTGGGCTTCTCAGTTTCTAGGTAAGCTATTTAATTTTGTTTAATTTTTCATTTACATTAAATTTTCTGTTAAAAAGTAGAATTTTTTTTTTCATTGCTATTAAATTTGCAATATATAATACTAGTAAGAGTTATGGAATTACAGTAACTAAACTGAGGTAGACTTTAGTAACTAAACTGAATGATAGTAGACTATTGTTTAGTCTATTTTCAATATTTTGTTTATTACTAGTTATGGAATGAAAGTAAGAGTTAAGCCTAATATATAATACCTAAATACAATGGGATAACATATTACTAAGCTAAGCAATTTAGTGTTACATCCGCTCTACACTAGCATCAATTTAGTGTTACTAGCAGCTATGTACCTCACTTCCCTCTTTCACTAGTGAGATTACCACTCTTCTGGTTTTCAGAGATTGAGGCTCTTCTTGTTTTGTTCTTTAAAATATTATATATGAGGGGCTTTAAAATATTGTATCTGAGGGGATAGGTGAGGCGAAATTAAAAAAAGTTAATTAGACAAAATATGAATATAACTTATAATAAGTCTAAAAATTGGAATAGAAAATATTTAAGACAACAACATCAACCAAAAACTTTCAATATGATTTTGTTTTTAACATTTACCAATAGTTAATAATTTTTACAAATTTATCTTGCGCAAACACACAGAACTACAAACTGGGTTTTCGGACAGTTTTGGTGCAAACACACAAAACTACACTGAGCTACAGCTCAACAACAATAAGAGCATAATATTCCTCTGTCTTTTAAATCCCTTACTAATCTGCAAGACTTAAACCTCTTTATATGCATTCTTTAATTTAAAAGATCCTAGGTCGAGCCGGTTTTGGAAAATATCCAGTTAAATATTTCAACAATTTAAAAAAAATATATATATATATATGGTATGTTAGTGCTAATTATTTTATTGAACTATAAAAAGTTATGACATGCAGTTATTCAACTATAATCCCTAATTAACCCATCTTCCTGCTCCCTAATTAAAATTCTAGAAAGGCTTTTTCACATGGGGCCAATTTCACAAGTACCTTTAGTTTTCTATTTCATTACATCCATACAAAAAACCAGAGCATTCTCTATTCTATTTAAAGTAAAACTGCCCTTTCGAGTAAAACCTGTAATCTACCCTGAGAGCATAAAAATGTAAACTAGAGTCTATAGACTATCATCTGTGCGCAAAAGTATACTAGTGTTGATTTCATCTATTATTTATCTTGTGTCTATTTAAACCTTTGTAGATGCCAAGAGAAACCTTAAGAATTTCATTAGAACCTATACATATAAAGAGCTTGAATCTTCTACCCCCCTAGGTTGTCAAAAATTCCCACTATATGTTCCTTTACATTTAGTGTGCTTTAGTTTACAAATGAGACACTTTTCCATGAAGTTTCTTCGAGGTAGATTATTTGGTTTTCCAAGGATAATTTCCTACCATGACAACTATGAATAATGATATCATGATATTGTGCATATGCTTGTTTCAATATTCTAAGATCTTATCTTTTTCTATTGTTCAATTGTATGTTCTATCAATTTGTGTTGGTTGTTCATGTTACATAATAGGTTGTTCCAACAAAGGTGTGCCCTGGAGCACCAACCCATCGGAGTAAAACCAAAGGTGTTGTCCATGTTCAGTCCAAGCGGTAAAAATATTTCAAACATTATATCCATATAATAAATCCCCCTTTGGTCTATACAATAAAAAAATTTGACCCCTTGCTCTAGCCTTAGACTTATCGAGACACTGAAGTAGCTCTAGTGCGTAACACACTCCACATGAATCAAGGTACATCAACAAAAAGGCTCTAAATTTTTTCTTTTTTCCTCACCAACATTTTTACAAGATTAATAACTTGATGTGGATTGATCGTATTATGTTTTATACATAATAAGTATGTTCAATTTTTTTTTTCTTGTCCTCAAAAACTTCTTGTCGGCTAATCTACATTAGTTCATTGGTGCTTATTTTGATGTTTATAGGAGATATATAGTAGAGATGGCTCGAGACAAGGTGGTCACTCATTCTTCAAGTCAAATATGTACAGAGACATCTGAGACAAGGACCCCTAATACCACACCTACATCTACTGAAAGACCTTCAAATGTCCACTCTCGAAGATGGTCTGAATCATCTAGAGATTCTAGCGTATTATATCGAGACACATTAGGTATGTGTTTGAAATTTATGCACATGCAAAATTTATGAGTATGCGTGAATATTTATATTTGTTTCAAGTCTTGTTCATTGATTTTACTAAGTTTCAGTAGCATTTTTCTTTGTAGAGACACGACATAATAGATTGTCTCATGAGAGTGGCCAAGATTTTGTGTCTGGTCGATTGTTTGATTCATCATCTCATGATTGTTTTTCCTCTTCTAGTCGTTATTTTAGAGAATGACCAATGGAGCACCAACATTTTATTGGTAATATGTTACATATATATATAATATATTTAAAGAAATTACTATTTTGCATGTGTATATATATTCTTGTGTCTTTATGTACTAAATTATACATGATTACATGTGTAAATGTAGAGGATCGTGGTTCTACTGAGGGTTATGATGATGCATTTAGAGAGGCTGGGGGTGATGATGCATTCAAAGAAAATGAGGGTTATGCATTTGGATAAAATGAGGGTGGAGATGCTAAGGATGTTGCAAGGGACCAAGAGCAAAGTCATGAAAATTATCAGAGAAAGGGTCAAGGTCGGTGAAGGGCTAGTATTGAACAAGCACATGGTTGTCATCCCATGACCATTTATCCTTCAGATATACCCGATGCTCTTCCTTGGGAAAATGAAGAGGTTTCTATCACCCTTGAACAATGTACATCCCACAATAAAAAATTGAGAGATTATCTTGCTAGCTTGGAACTCCCAACAGAGAGTCGACAAAGCTTGCAAATACTTTTGGAATCTTTAGGCAAGTTTATTGGCGCCTATAGAACTGTTGGGCCAACAACAAATTGGTTTATTCACTTGATGCAAATGCGAAGGGATTAGGTGATGGGTCCTGACAAGTGGGTTGATGTAGAGAAGAGGGTATCAAAAGCATACGCCATTTCAATATTTAATTTTAAAGAAGGACCGAAGTGGAAGATGTTAAAGGTGCCATATTTCAAGCACCCCGAGATTGCACACCATTTATATGATAGATTTTTGGCTACCTATGGTAGATTTCCATGGAATGATGAAGTGACACATTATTTTGCGAGAATTTTTTATGCGGAGTTTTTTTAAACATGAAGCCAGATTACACAGATGTGTCCAAATTTTATGGGCTGGAAAAGGTAGGACGTATGAACAAGAAGGAGCCTATCATGATCCATTGTTTCCTAAGCCTACACCTTGTTTGGTTCCTCAGCCACAGAGAGATTTTACATTACGATAAGAGATGGAGGCACCCTCTCAGATTGGTCTAGAGGTTAGAACCATCATAGGAGACAACTTACCATCTGCTCTAATGGTTGTTGATGTGGGCATGGATCGACATAGAGCACGTGCTCTTTCTCATGCACATTTTTCTTATAAAACATACAATGAGGTAGATTTAGTGAGCCTTGAAGATGCCAAGGCATATGCAAAACATTGTCAAGATGGATTGTTCGATTTACTCCATCGTGAGGAAGGAGGGAGGGGGGAGGTATGTGAGAACTTTTATGTTTTCCTCATAATTGTTAAATCCCGTTTTGTTAGTTTATCTAAATATATAATGAACACATTTGAATTGCAGTTCACCCAAATGTTGGATGAACATGATTTTATGGTCGACTCTAGTGTTAACCTAGGGCCATTGAAAGAGGTACATTTGCATAAATATCTATAAAAGTTTATATGTTCTTATTATTGACATGACACATTTTTTCAATATTGAAATTTTGTTTGTGTTCATAGGTTCTGATCCCGTCGCCTAGGACCATGGGTATTGGGCCCCTCTCATCATCAATTTTGGGAGAAATTCCTAGTGTCTCCCAAGATTTGGAGGTAAATCAAGCACCTTTCAAATGTATTAGTGATGATTAAATTTTTTTTTAATGATTAAAAACAATTGACATTTTATTTAAATAGGAATTAAGTTACATTTAAATTACATGTTTTAAATGTTTAAGTAATGGTATTTTAATTGTAGGTGGGTAAACGTATTGTACAACCTTCCATGGCTGTGGATGTGGTGACCTATTTGGGTGTTGGCCTCACGCAGGTATATTTATTCATTTTCATAATTTTAACTTCAAATTGTATTTTTATTTACGGTATAAAATTTATATATTGAAGCTTAATTATATGTTGCATGTGTTATATAGGTCAATCGCCAAGAGAATGTGGAGAGTGATATCCTTATAATGGATATCAAATAGTTATATATGTTTTTATACATGCAAACTTGTTGATTTGACATATTCCATGTCAAAACTTTAAACTTAAACTTATCAGTTTAACTTATATATTTTAAACATATATATAATTTTGGACTGTTCATATATATATGGTTTTATAATTTTGGACCGTTCATATATATTGTTTTTGGAAGTTTTTGGTTTTAAATGATTTAATTTAATTAGTATTTCAATATGTGCTTGATGGGATATATACTAGATTTCTTATTTGTTTAATTAGCATGGGTTTGGTATCTTTAAGTGGCTTTGTTTTATTTGATCATCAAACACAAGGGAAAAATATATGTAATTGATAAAGTGCTCTAGCATGACTGCATTGGTTGCATTGGTTGTATGATTACACCTAGCACTTTGATGTTTCTATGAAAAGTATTATCCCTCATCATGCAAGGGTGTTCACTTGTGAATTTTTTCACAATTTCAACTGTAGGGGATGCATTTGATATTTTGGAGTTTTGCTTGATATTGTGGTGCTAGCCTAGATGTTAGTGGTTATGGTTAACAATTGGTAGTTGTAATGTGGAACAAGTGTACCTTATAGAGTTTAAGGAGGTTGTTACAGCTTATTCTTTCATGTAACTTTATTTAACAATATAAATGGGCCAAGGAAAAACACTGCAATGGTTTAATTCTAGGCAAACTTTGGTAGAATAACCAATGATATACTTGTAGCATTTAGCATGTTATTTGTTGAATCTATCAAACCCTGTAGAATATTTGGGATAGAGATTTTGGGCTGCCTTTAGGTATAGATTTGTGGTCATTGCAATCTCAAAATACATGATATTATGTTAGAAAATAATAATAAATATTATGTTGTATCTTTAGGAATATAGTGAATGCATCTTAAATTATTTTTTCAGGTATAATGGATGCAATATTTGCATAAATGCATAGTCCAGAATAAATGAATATAAAGGAAATTTACCATATCTTGGTAAGTTGATATTAAGTTAGAAAATACTAATGAAGATTATGTTGTATCTTTATGAATACAGTGAATGCATCTTAAATTAAAATTTCAGGTATAATGGATGCAAAATTCTCATAAATGCATAGTCCAGAGTAAATGAACATAAAGGAAATCTACCATATCTTGGTAAGTTGATATTAAGTTAGAAAATACTAGTGAATATTCTGTTGTATCTTTATGAATATAGTGAATGCTTCTTAAATTAAAATTTCAGGTATAATAGATCCAATATTCTCATAGATTATGTTTTTTATCTTGCTGAAAAATCTACTTTTGTGAAGTTTAGATCAACTTCAAGTTTTAATAAACAAACAATTTTAATGTCCCATACATGTAAGTTCTAAGTGTACATTTTTGTTTTGCATGACATTTTCAAAGACTTTAAGGAGCTTAGTGACATCAATGGGTGGGCAATTGTCATTACAGCCTAGTTTTGGACCTTTGATACAACATGACATATTAGACACATGGATATTCATGCTCATGTTCAGGAAGGTGTCCAAAGTTAGTAATCTTAAAGTAAATGTTGGTCAAGAATACTAATAGGCTATATTTAGTGTTGATCAAATGGTTAACTATCATAGAAAAGAAAATGGTCTAATGTATTATGGTATTTTGGACGTGATGGATTTAAAATTGGAAAATATAATATTTAATTGTGACTATTTAAATACAATAGATGTATGGAAGATGATTTAAATAAAGTAAAAATTCAACAATTTGTATTTAAAAATGCTCTAAATTTGTGTTTTCTTGATGGGCCAAAGATTTTTTGTTGAGAAAAATATTTAGTTACATTGGTATATTTGATTGAATTATAAAGATTACCTTTGCAATGCTGGCCATTCCTTTCCTTTGTTTCTTTAGTAAATGGAAGGAACTTTTGCATGGCAACAATGGAGAAAGTGAAGTAACCCTTTTCCTGTAGAAAAGGGAAGGTACTTCTACCTAATCTGATGGTGTATGAGAAATTAATAAGATCAATAAAATGTGGCTAGTAGAAAAAGAATAAATACAAGTGAAGGTGTATGCGAAATTAATATACTAACCTGATCTTTCATTGTATTGAACCACATGCCTTTGTTGTGAACATTATGATAGTTCTAGATCCATAAAGAATATCTAAAGGATATCCAATCCATTTCTTAGGGAAATTTGCATGATAATTATGCATTATGAGGAATTCTCTTGAGATAACATGATAATTCATTCACAATGCTTTCAATTATAATCCCTCTTAGCATACATGTAATTGCGATCTTCACTCTAAATTTTTGTTTTCATTTTGGTGGAGGATCAATGTAATTAGTATCTTAATTCATTTATGTAATTAGTATCTTACATGATGATTAAAGTAGTATCTTTAATTTAACTACATAAATGATTTAATTAGTGTCTTAAATGATTTTGGTTTTAAATGAATTTATTTCACAATCCTCTTTTGTGCAAATTCAATCAATATTTTTAATCGTTAGTAATGATTTTTAATATTTAGTAATGTTAATATTGAATGTTTGTATGTTATGAATTTATACAATTTACATATCAATTTCATTATAAAATTAATATAGATCATTTTGATGTACATATGTTGAACAATCGAAGAACAATATATCATATAATTGACATCAATTTGATATATACATACACTAAACAATCTAAGAACAACGAGCTATAAGCTCAACAATTGAAGAACACTATTTTATAAGTTTCCTTAATTTTATCGACATAAGCTCAACAATGTAAGAACTTTAATCAATTTGACATGTATATAAGTTCAACAATCTAATCTAATAGTCTATCATATTTAAGTTTAAAAGAGGAATAGATCTCATAATTTGACAATTTCATAACAAATGTGCTTAAAAGTTCATCAAAACAATATAGCTCAGAACTTATCAATAATCACTCTATTTGAGTGTCACAATTATAAAACCAATGAAGACGTCCTTCATGTAAAAAGTATGTATCATGTTCAACATGATTCCAATTAGAAACAAGATCTTAAAGGAATCCCATCTTCAACTATTCTTTCATGATCAACTTTTGACATCTTCCATCTTCTAGCTTTCAATTTTTTATTTGATTTAACTTCTATCAACCTTATGCAAGTTGTGCATACCAAATGACTATATTGGCAACATATGACATCAGGTTGATAGTCTTTAAAGTGAACGTCCCTTTCAGTTTGATATGTTTCTTGAAAAAAATAGCCTTTTAATAGAATTGACCCTCTTTCATATATAAAACCTCTGTCATCATAGTCCTCCAATAATTTCATCTTTCTCTCTGTGCATCGCATCAAATAATATCTCACATTTTCATTGTTCTCTATGGGTGCAACCACAGCAAATACATCTCCTACAAATAATTAAGAACATTGAATTTGTCAAAATAAACTTTAAAATAAAAATACAAAAAATTAGTATTTAGTATATATACATAAAATTACCTTCTCTGACCAAATCAGAAATTCTATCACCATCAGTTGATATTGCAATGTCCTTTGATTCCAACTCTTCAAATGTTGTGAGTGGCATTTTTTCTTTCAAAATAATTTCGTTGTGTTTCCAAGGTTTAACATAATTGTCATTGATGTTTTCAAAAATCTCTATTGGTTTTGTGTCCTCTATGCAAATAGGACAAAAGCATGTTAGCTTCCTACTATCAAATGAAAACACATTTTGGAAGGTTTTTGTTTTGACTGAGTGTAAATCTCGAGTTCCATGGATAGTGCTAGCATCAAATGAGATTGATCTGTTTATATCTTGGATTCCAATATGCCAAAAAAACCTGTCAAACATAAACAATTTTACATGTACATGTGAATAAAATGTTAGTAGATGTACATATTAATGTCATTCTAAGTTGAATAATTCTGTTTTGAAAACAAAGTTCATACCTATGCACATCTTTTGATTGTTGATTGTAATCATGGCTAAGATTTAAATGACACCATCGAAAAACTTGATTAGCACACACAAATCGATCAGAATAATGGTTCATTTGATACCTTCGAAGTGCTTGTTTTACACATGCCCTGGCACCATTGTGCTCCCCTTTTCCATGACCAGTTTAAAAAAATTCCAACGATGTTTCCTACTTGTTTTTTTTATGAAGGATACATACCCAGAAGAATGATCATGAATATTTAAATTGCCCTGCACATCCATCTAATCATGTCCAATGTTCATTCATTACAACTCCATGCGTTTTCAATGAACCATAAATAATATCAAAACAATGTTGTACATAATGTGTATCATGCGTGCGGTCATCGCTGATATAGAAATGGTATTCCTTGATCACATGTCGATTGTCATTCGTGATTTCTATATCATCAACATTTTGTTGAGCATGTCTATATATAACATGGACAAATATAGAAACTTGGTCAGAATGATAATATTCACTCTGTATTTCTTTTTGTGCTTCAAATGTGTAATTCTTTGCGAAATCAACCACATAAAAAATAGTCCCCTGTGGAAAAACATCAAGTGATTTTTTGAATTACAAGTCTTGCCATCATGCTCTATGTGAATGTTTTATGTATTTATAAATTTCTTTTTCAAATTTTTTCAAAAACTCTGTAACACTGATTTTATCTTCTTGTAAATATTTTCTTTTCAAAAGAGTGTTTGAAGAACTTATATAATTGTGGGAATACGTGACATATTCATATATCTTCCAATCAACTATGATATCTGACAATGATGGATCATTAATATCAATAGGATATTTATGGTGGAATAAAGATAGAGTTCCACAATTATCACATTTCTTTCCACCGACACATCTTTTGTTGTAAAAATTCTCGTGACTATCTCTTTCACATAGAATTTCAGATATAAAAGCACGAATTGTGGAAGGAGGTGAATTCGACCAAAATGTTTTACCAAACCGAAGGAATGTGTCATAATATAATTCAAACTCAACATGATAGCGACAACAACATGTGTCATGAATAGTGATAGGTCTAACATACCATGGCTTCTGTTGTACAAATGTATTGATTGACAGATTCAATTCACTGTGTTCATCTTTGAATTTATTGAACACAGTGTATTTGAGTCATCTCCAATATATGTTTTGGATGACTTTCATACTGATTTCGAGATATTATGCGTCATATCACGTCTCTTGCATTTGGTGAAACACTAGAATTTTCCACCCAATATTTATGCATCATAGCTTTAACACTTTCACCGACCCTATCTTTATAGGGTTGTCTACAAATAATTGCCCAACAATAAAGCTCATCATTTGCATCTATTTGTAATCAAAATTTGTTATATTTGTACAATGTTTTCTGTGAAGTTTTGATAACTTTTGTGATCTGTGTTGTCAAACGTTTTTGTCTAGTACTAGATGAAATAATCGTTGTTTGTATTATTCTATGTGCAGCACTAGTATCTTTCTTTCTGGATTTTCCAATTGTTTTTATTGCATTGGATATGTTTTTGAACACATTTTGCTTCACCTTTGAATCTTTTGTATTCTTTTGAACACCCAATAATGACCAAGCTTCCTTCAACTTCTTGGAGACTACAAACACCTCAAAATTTGAGCTTGTGTTGCCACTAATTCTTTTTCCAGAAATTGTTCATGAATCTTTAAGCACGATATCGTACAATATGGTTAGGTTTCATGTTTCCAAATTTTTCTTTATCAACATTTTGTAACATGTCGTCGTCAATGATGAAGCCACCTATATATATTTCAATTTCAATTTTAATTTAGAATATTTCAAATATACTTAACTTTAATCATAAAAATATGACTCGTAATTATAATTATAATTACATGGTTTAAAATCTTTTAATAACAAATTTATATATAATATTACCTCTATTGGATTGAATATTTGCATCGTTTTGTGATTCTTCAATGTATTCAACATTTTGAATGTCTTCAATATCTTCAACATTTGTATATGCATTTGGAAATTATATTAAAAAATACATCATTTACAAAAACCTGTTACTACATTTTAAACAAATTTACAATATTCGTACATACCTGGTTCAATTTCTTCTTGAGTTTGATTTTAGACATTCATATCATCAACATTTTGATCCAAGTCTCTAGTTACATCATCATTAGCGATGTATTCAATATTTGTATTCTTTTGTTTCTTTTTTCATGGTATCTGAGTTTTTGCTTTTCATTATGTAAGGCATCATCTCGAGTGCAATCACATTTCCTCTTTCACGCTTTTTTGTTTCCCATGATTATTCAATGTATGCCTTCAACTTAGAATAAATTCCCCCCGAGAGAATCTTAATCATCAAAGAAAAAAATTCACCTTAGAAAATACAAAAAAAGTAAGAGTCATCCACCTCAAACAATATGACTACAAAAAGTAGTGATAATGGCTACAAGGAAGGCTATCAACCAAATTTGGCACTTCTAGGCCATGTGAATTACAAAAAAATTACAGTTTATTTAAATGTTATAAAATTATAATTAATGAGTATAAAGCCTCGTTCACTAAATATAAATTACGAGTTAAAAGGCCAAAAGGTGACTACTAAATATTGATAATTAACCCGTTTATGGCAAGGTTATAAAAATTAATTATGTCCATAAAATATTGGTCAAAATATTTTAAAAAAATGTACCATAGACTAAATTGGTGCAAAATTTTTAAGAAAAAATGTACCATAAAATATTTTCAGAAACATCTTCCGTAAAGAAAAAAAAACAACAAATTTTCAAAATAATTTTTTGTATCAAATAAAAATAGCCTTCACCTTAAAAGATAAGTTTTAAGAATACTTACCAGAAAAAGAGAGCCTTCCTTCTTCTATAACTCTGTAAAATGTTGATCAAATATGTTGAGCCTTCATTCATATAAATAAAGAATTGTAACTGTGTTTCAGAAAAAACGTAAAAACATTTGAAGTTCATGTAACGAAACGCTGTTTGGAAAAAACGTTTCAAGTTTTTTTCGAGCAAGCAGAAAAAATTGAATAAAATTTTTTTGGCCAAACTATTAGTTCAGCAGAACTATTTTCCGTCCATTAAATCTAACGCTCGACTAGACATTTTATAACTTTCGACTGAAACATTAATTATTTTCGGCTGAAATATTAGTTCGGCTGAAAACCTATAATATTTCAAAAATTGAATTCCATCATGTATCTGACTCTTCTTCCCATTTCAGAGACATCGGATCATATCAAATTCTTACAATTTCTTTTCACAAGTAATACCATTAGTTGCATAATTCAATCTACTTTCTATATATGCGAATTTTGTTGAAATTGATGTGATCCACTATTTTTATTTATTATATTTCTTAGAAGGTGTGTGGATTGGTTCAAAATTTGATAGAATTCATTGAAATGAAAAATCAATAACTTCTTAAAGACACAATAAAAAAATTTGGAAAAATCATGGTGCCCAACATTGATGTGTTGTATTCAAAAGGGTACTTTTAGTTTTATTTATTTATTTGAGAATTAGGGAAGATGCTGTGCTAAACGAAACATGTCATTTTTATGCTAGTTTTTCAGATTTGCCCGCTTCAAAAAATTCTAATAATTATTGCATGCCGCTGTTGGATACAAACTTATAGACAGCCTTTAGTACAATCTGTCTAGATCAATATAACATATTTTTTTTAGTTAACAATAGTTGAATAATGAATAAACCGGTGTCAAAAAACATGACTATTTATCATAATTTCATTAATAAATAACATACTATCAAACACTAGCAAAAATGACATATCAAATGCCAATAAAAAAAATCTAAAAAATAACCGATAGAAAGCTAACACAATTGTCTACAACTTTTGTTTTTACTACAAAATGAAATTCTAAATACAAATCTACTTTTTCTTTGCTCGAAGTTGACAAACTTGGAAAAAAAACACTGCTTTTCTCATAAACCCCCCCAAAATAGACACCCAGATTCATGATTTCACCCAAATAGTTTCTTCCTTCTACTTAGACAAGGATGGAACTACACCCTATTTACCAGCAACTACTAGGAGGCTAAGACCCCCTAGTTTGTCATCTACTACTGATAGGATTCTACAAAACCTTATTTACCAGCTTCAGCTAGAAGGAGGCTACAACCCCCAGTAGGCTTGTTTCCTACTCTAGTGCCACCCTAATATGATAATTCAGTCTTCCAAATCTTCAACTATTACTTGGTCTCGAACTAAATGGATATGTACAATAGATACATCTTCTTTCTTCTTCATAATTCTATTTATATATTCTTTTACTTTTCTTTTTAATCATTACATCTTTTCAACCTATGCTCATGCCTCTTCATCATTGTGCCTCTTCATATCTCTGATAATTAATTTATCATTTTGTTTCTTATATATTTCTAATTAATTAATTAATTAAACTTTGTGTGCATCTCATGCCTCTTCGAATCTCTATGGGTTTCTTCCATCTTCAGGCCTTTAGGCTTTATTTCTCTCATGTCTATGGGAATACTCCAAGACTTCATGAGATTCCTTCATCTAGGGCATGTTGCCTTCTCGCATACTTCACCTGTGTTCATTTCCAAACATGTATGGACCTTAACCCTCTATATCTACAGGCATAGCCTTGCTTCTATGCGGGATTATGGCTTAATTCCCTTTACGAGACCATCTAACCCTCTTCGGTCATTCTTATGCCCCTACGAGATTTAATCTTAGCCTCCATGGGCTTCCTTAAGCCTCTGTGGATTCACCTCTGCCCTTGTGGACATCCTTAAGCCCTTGTGAGCTTAACCTTAGCTCCTGCGGGCATATTTAAGCTTTTGGGAGCTTTTAACCCTTAAGCCCCTTTATAAGTAATCATGTTTTTCACTGTTTATAACATTATTTTTTATTTTCTTCGGTGAAAAACTATGAGTTGATCTGAACAGTGTCCCAATCTCTTTGATTGTTTCGACGTTCACTCACGAGTCACCTCTAATGGTGTCGGCCAATCTCTCCGATCATTTTGGTGCTCATTCGCGAGTCACCTCTGAGTGTCGACATATTTACTTTAGTTGTGTTGAAACGACAACCTCTCCAATTGTTTCGACGCTCACTCACGAGTTACGTCCGATCGTGTCTGCGAATTCTTTCAGTTTTTTTGAACGTTTCAGAGAGACTGGATGAGTTATGATGACATGGATGTTTCGAAGAGACTGAATGAGTTACACTGACATGGTCGTTTTGGAGAGACTGGATGAGTTACATCGACATGGATGTTTCGTAGTGGATGGATGAGTTACGTTGATCGTTTCGCAATGACTGGATAAGTTACACCTATTGTTTCACAATGAATGGATAAGTTACGCCGACCATTTTGCAGCGACTGTATGAGTTACACCGAAATGGATGATTCAACCAACTTTGGAAGATGAGGTATCCAAAGCATGGGGGACAACAGGATGATTTTATCTATGCCAACTTTATCCTAGGTTTTTCCTTTGTCATTACTAAAACTCTTTGACATCAATGACAACCATAGTCAACAACCACATCATCACTTCATTTTACATTAATGAACTTCTTTGACATCAATTACAACTAAACTCAACATGTTTTAATTTATATGATGGATAAAATTATATAAGTACCAATGCTATGAAAATGACGTTTTGGATAGTTAATTTTGACTGTGTATAAAGTTCGGAGTTTAAACCCATGCTTTTTTTATTAAAAGGGTTTACCATTTTTTAATGAGTTTATCTCTGTTAATTATTCACTAGTTTTTATTTGGGAATTTTTGCCTCTGTTTATAACGACAAGGGAAAGACTTGATTCAAGCTTTCTTTGGTTTCATGGTATAATGGTGGATGTGTGTTTATAATTTCATTATAATGTAATAACTAAATGATCTCTTTATGTTACTAAGGGAAACCCTATCTATGTTTATACGTTTGTATGATTTATTATAATTCTTGGTGTAGGACGATGATGTAATAATTATTATGGTTTTGATGCCGACCATAAAAGCATGGCCTAGGATTTCCTATATGGAATAACCTGTGTACTGTAAGTTTTATAATTTATTCTCTGTATGTTTATACTTACGGTAATTTTTTTAATGGATTCAATATGTGGTTCGATGTTTATTTATTATCTCTTGTGCATAACTCCAATTCTCCCAATCGGAGCTCATGGGATTCGAACTTTGGTCGCGATAGTTGTTGGACTGTTTTATGTTTATTAATTATTTAATATTATTTAGACACTCTCATCTGAAGCTTAGGAGATTCGATCTGGGGTTTTGATGGATGAAATATAGTTTATGTTGGTTATTTTATTTAATATAGTTTAATGCTCCCGGTCGGAGCTTATGATATTCGATCTAGGTTTTTGATGGTTGATTTATGGTTATGTTTTTAATGTAATTATTACTACTGTTGTGTAGATTGTTTAAGTTGAAAATCGTAGAGGAATCCTAGCCAATCCTTGACAGGATTCAATAATGGTTTAAAATATTTTTTTAATAAATTTGACTATGTTTATTTTAGGCTGTAATGATGTAAATTATTCCTCTTGAAGGGTTGACAGGATATTGGCCGTGGTATGAGGAAGGATGAGGATTGTGTTGGTGATTTAGTTTTTATTACTTTAGCGTAGATAGATTATATGTCTTTGTATTTTTGTTGCTAGAAAATGTAATATGACAGCGTCGAATTAGGTTAGCCAATCCCTTGTATAGGATGGCTCGGAATTGTTCCTTGGGGAAAAATGATAGTTCAATGGCTATCGTGGATGACTGTATTTTTACTTGGTTTAAGTTTGTAAATAGTGACTGCTTAAACAATGGTTTATGTGACTTAGTTATTAAGGGATTCGATCCCTCATTCACATTTATGAATATTTGTTTAGTCTATTTAATGTTTAGTTTAATTTATAAGGAGTGATTGCTACACATCCTTTATATGGTTTCTTTGGTTGGTTAAGGGATTCAATCCCTCGTTATTTATTTAAGAGTATTTACACTATTTATTAGTTTTAGTTAGTGAGTAGTTTAACAGATAACATGGATGTCTATAATTTGTTTATCTATTTCCTTTTGTAGATTTTGTTAGATGAATAATTTATTCGATGAGGTTTTTATTATTATAAAAAGGTCATAGACCTTTGTGAATTCTTTGTAATTTTATACTTAAGCATTATATTTTGCTTTTACTATGTTTTTAAAATTAGGCTGATGTTGTGATGTAGGGTTTAGTTTAGTATGGTTTCGAAATAAGTCTAGTTATTAAACTCATTTAGAAAACAAAAGGTTGGATCTAGACTCAAACCCTAACAAATAGTATAAACTTGTGAAACTAATTTAATACAATTCTGATAGAAATTTAACTCTAGAATCTAAATAAGAATTAAAAAATGAGATTATAATTTACTTAATAAAAAAACCTAAATTATTTATTCAATATGATGGGAAGTAAAATTACACATCTATATCCAAAGCATAATGGCTATATTTGCAACATGTAAGCGTAATTAAAATAACTTGGAAATTTAGAAACGTCTTACCTACAACTATGCGGCATTGTTAATGGCTAAAAGACCCTGCACACTTCAACACCCAGAATTAATAAAACTGTATCTATCTCTGACCCTAGAAATGATAGCCGGATAAATTTGGAACTACCACGTTCCTCCCAACCATAACATAGAACTGTTCCTGGTTCTAGCCCGGATTGCCCTGAGATGTCTCCAACATCCAAGTTATCTAGAACTCCTAAAGTTGGACTCGTTCTGTTTGGAAAATCAGACTCTATATAAGAATACTTGTTTTTTGAGAAATGCTCTTTCAATTCATTCAGGAATAATAATAAGATCCCTAAGCCTTCTCTCGGCTTGGGTCTTATAGAAAATCTTTTAGGAAAGGGCACTTGGTTTAAACTTCAGTTAAATCAAGAATTCATTAATTTGGTGAAAATAATCTTTAATTGATTTATATGGAATTAATAGTTATTTTGTTAACTAGGAACTTTTTACTAGTTCCTACTTAATCTTTTGTATATAATATTTATTTAATTATTTTAGTTTATAATAACTACATAGGCTCTCGCTTATTATTTTGCTTATCTTTATTTCGTATATATATATATATATTCTTATATACATATTATATGAACTTTACATATTATCCTTGATATTTATTCATGCATCATATATCATAGTTTATTTATTTTGATGCTTCCCATAGTTTACATTATTTTGTTTATCAAGGCCTTAGGTAGGTTTTCGTCGATCAACTAGGTTAGGCAACTCTATATCCTCCTTGCATGTTGGATTACCTCGCATATTGTGGTAGTTCTTCTAGTCCTTGATGAGAAGTAGATTTGAAATTTTATTTAATCAGATTTAAATAGGTATGATAAGGGTCGGTGCTATTCAGAGTCGTTCTCACTCAACAAACTTAATTTCAGTAACCCCCGGCGCTATTAAGAGCCTAAACTCAACACTATTAATTTGGGTGTTACAGTAATGCAATTTCAGAGCCTCTCGCTCAACACTAATACTAGGATGTACTTGTATAATACACCTATCGATAGAATGACCAAAGATCCAATGTGCCAGAGCTTATGCTCAACAACAATTTGGAATGCTCCAAGGCTTATGCCCAAAACATCCAATCTTATAACACATGTGCTCCAGATCTTATGCTCAACACAAAATATCATAACTCATGTGCTCCAGAGCTTATTCTCAACACAAAATCCCATAACTCATGTGCTCTAGAGCTTATGCTCAACCCAAAATCTCATAACTCATGTGCTTTAGGGCTTACACCCAACACATTATAGAACTCAATCATGTATTTAGTCTTCTACACAATACATCACAATAATCATCTTAGTATATGTATTATGGCTAATCACATAATAATAAATCCAGTACATTGTACCACGACAATAGCCCTTGTCCATTACTGTATATTCCCAACATATATAAGCATATGTACATGACAATAAAACATGTGCATTGGCTTATGTCCAGTATATCTAAGTAATCAACATAACTCATGTGCAGTGAGGAATATGCCCAATATGTGAACATAAACATTAAAGTAACTGATATTTAGTGGGGCTCATGTCCAATATAGTAAAGGTCAAAATTTGGGATATTACATAAACCCAAATGCTACAAAAACAATTTAATGAATCACATAATGCAACAAAAATCCAACAAACAACATTACCATAATGCAACATGACCATGGAGAAACGTCACAATTCAACTTGATGTGCACTAACTATCATAATATGATATAGCAGTTGATAAATTAAATAAATATTGGATTGATTACATTACTTCGAATGTTGTAATGCAACCAACCACATGAATGAACATAAAAATAATACAACGTATTCAAAGAGCAACACAACAATACACCATAACCCTCGATGAGCATTGCCATCTTAAATAACCCTTGATGTATGTCAAAATGGAAAAAAATAATCAAAATATGACTAGACCTAACCCTTGCCCAACGTTATAATGAAACAAATAATGTGACAAAACCCATTAAGGAACATAACCATAAATAAACATGGCGAAGGATGAATGTTACGATCCATCTTAACATAATCATAATGCAACATGACCATGCAAAAAATTCACAAACGATCTTAACAGTTAATGAAAATTGTAATCTAACATGGCAATTCAAAAACTTTGCAATGCGATGAAACCATAAAGGAATGTGTCAAATATAACAAAACCATTAACAAACATTCCAAATATAAATGTGGGAATTTATGTGACACTGACGTGGTTCTCACAATCAAATATAATAGCCTTAAGAACAGTGGCACTATTACAATATAATAACATCTCGAACGAAAATTCCACACATAAATCTTAGTGGAATTATAAATTCAAAAAAATATTGTACTTATTAGATTACTTGAATCTCATAATGAAACCAAACACACTAATGAAAATAACCATAATACAACATAATCATGGAGAAATGGCACAATCCAACATAAACCCCCATGAACATCATCATCCAACATAACCCTTTACAAGAACTTTGCAATTCAACATAGCATTTATTAATTGTTATAGCATTACAAACTAAAAAGTTATTCCAAGAACATTGCACATATGTATCTCAAAGGTATTATAAATTAATTAAATATTGTATTAATTATGTCATTACATTTAAATAGTACTATTTTTAATTAACTAATTTTGTATTATTGCATCTATTACATAATTTTAATGAAATACCGTAAATGATGATTATACAAATTGTTAAAAATATATATATTAAAATTCATTAAAGAACACGTCCATATTACAATATAATAAAACCTCTGATCAACATTGCTGATATGAAACTCAATTTCGTATTAATTACATAACAATTAAACAACTTTTGCACTATTAGAATCTAATAAAACCTTTCAACACCATATTAAATTTTGATTATAAATTGTAATGTGACATTTCCAAAGAATATTATCAAATTCCCACAATCCTATATGGTTACGTTATGTTATATATTATTATATGGCTTTATTGTTTTTAATATATGTATAGTTGCAACAAATTACATTAAGCAACACAACCATAATGAATCATAACCATTCAGGTATGTCGCGATCTAACATATACAATCATGAACATTGCATTCAAGCATAACCAATTATAATTGTGTCAATGTGAGAAAAACCATGAAGGAATGGATGAATGATGTAATCCATCATAGCCCTTGATGAATGTTTAAATGAAACAAAATCATTTCTAAAAATAACTAAACCCAACCCTTGCAAAACATTACAAAAAATTAGACACATTAATAAATTTCATGAAATAACATAACCATAATACAAGATATCCACAAAGGAATAAAATACGCCACCATAAGCTCCAATGAAGATCATACCCAAGTTAACCCTTCATCAATTTGAGAATGAAAAAATAAATCAAGGAACCTAGAAAACATAACTAAACCTAACCCTTTCAAAACCTTATAACATATGTCATAATCCAAGCAAAATAATTTATAAACATAACCATAATGAAACATGACCATTGAGGAAAGTCGCAATCCAAAATGAGCCTTCGTAAATGTCGTAATGCAACATAACCCTTGATGCATGTAGGAATCCAACAAACCCTTTCCAAATGAATCTTATAATCCAACAAAAGCAATTAATTAATGTAACCATAATGCAACATAACCTTGCAAAAATATCGGAATGCAATATGGACTTTAATGAATGTCGTAACACAAGGTAACACTTGATGTATGTCAAAATACAAAAAAACCATTGCAAACATAAGTAAACCCAACTACTATAAAATGAACATGTAGTAACTTAACATAACCCTTGACATACGTCAGAATGGAACAAAATTCATCCAAATATAACTAAACCTAGAAGCTACAGAAGAATTTAATGAATCTCATAATGCAACAAAAATATGATAAGCAACATTAACATCATGAACATGGCCACAGAGTAACATCACAATTCAGCTTAAGAGTAACTCGCTATCGTAATTCAACCTATCACTTCATAAATTAAATAAATATTGTATTGATTACATTACATTGAATGTCCTACTACGACCAAACACATTAATAAACATAGCAATAATACAACATATTCATGGAGAAATGACGCAATCTACCGTAACCCTCCATCAACATCATCATCCAACATTTCACAAAACTTTGCAATCCAACATTATAGGCTTTATTGATTGTTACACTTTTACAATCTAATAAAATATTTCAAGAACATGGCACATATGTATTAAAGTGGTGTCATAAAAATAATTAAATCAACAAATTCTTAATTAATCTATAATACTATTTAAAATAAAAGATGATATTTTGAATAAAATTACATTATTTTTAGTTAATCTATAATTTATAAATGATTATTATGTTATAATTTTTTTATAACATAAATAATTAAACAACCTATTCCCATAATATTATAATATCATGAAATTCTTCCTAATGTAATTGTTAATCATTACTTAATAATAATTAATAATAAATAATCAATTATTAATAATTAAAATATAACAACATAATTTAAAGACATTAATTAAAAATTACATCCTTAATTATTGAGATAAAATCACTTCAATAACATTGTTTTATTAAGATAGATTATTGTTTGATTAAGTATCATATTATTAGAATTATTTAAATGATATTATTTTTTGGGAATACTTTGCAAATATGCCTAGGCTCCCATCGGTTACGAGCAACAAGAATAAGTGCATAGGCCTAAATTTAGGTACATACTTTAATTTTATTAATGTTTTTCTTATAGTATGTGCTTAAAGTTATCCTTATGGAGGTATTGAGCCACATAAAATTAATGTTGTTGTTGCTAGTTACTCTTTATTTGGTTTTAATATTTTATTTTAGGAACCGGACATGAATTTTTTGTTATTTTTAGGCAGGTATATAGTAATCGGTTGCTAGTCAACCACCTTTGACCTTCTATTAGTTTGCTGCCACCAAAAAATCAAAATCAGTTTTCCAGAATTAAACTTTACAGCTTGAAAAAAAAAATTTAAATTTTAATAAAAATATTTGAATTTGTTATTTTGTAAACTTTTGATTGGCCATTAGAAGTGATGTCATTCTTGAAGTTTGGTATCTAGTTTTCACTTGACACATGGCAATTATGGCAATTATGACATCAACATTTATTTTATTTTATTATTATGTTATTTATAATTCAAAGACTGAATTTGTATCAGCTGGCTCGGTTGACTCTCCAATACCACGCAGTCTCCAAGATTTACAACGATTCCATTCTCCGTTTACGGCAAGCGGAATCAGACAACGAGGCACTGAGAAAAGAGAACCTTCAACTGCAAGCATCTTATAACAGGGATCTTACTCTGAGGGAATCAAAGCACTTTCTCGATGACAAAACTTATAACGACATTCCCTTGGAAGCCGGCTATTCCGTTATGCAGATGCCATCGACATCACTATCAACTTTCAGCTATAACGACCATCTGCTCAATTCTAGTACCGAGTCGTCCACGTTCTTGGACGCTGCAGCATCTTGCTTCCACAATTAGTTTTTGGTGCCGTTCAACAACAGTACCTCCCCTTCAAATAGTTTAATGTCGATCTTATCGTGCCGGGCAGATCTGGAAAGCATTGAAATGCAGCAACCGAGAAGCAGATACATGAAAACAATGAAGAGCATTACAGCAGATGTTTCTGCAAACAGCCCCACCAGTGTCCTCAATGGCTTCGATGATACTCACAGTGATTTCAACAACAAATTGAATCATGCAACCTCCAAATCGACGTCGAATGGAAGCAATGTAGATATGACAGTTGTTGGAAACAATCCGACCCCTCGCGGCCTGTTGAAGAGCATTTCTATTCGCTCTACAGGCTTCTTGAACATGAAGTTGAACAGTGGTAATACGCCTGCACGAGAGGGAGTGAAGAGATCGCCGCAGCTGTCCAGGACAGTGCCATCTGTCATTTCTCCACACCGACCCCATCGCCTTCGGCTCACCGCAACCTCAGACATTGCCCCTGTTGCTGTTGCTGTAAGATCAATTGTAATAATTATAATTGGGATTCTGCTCTTATTTTCCTTTCATTGGAGAGATTCAGCGTGTGAAACTAATAATCATAATTGTAATGACATTTTTGTTTGCAATCGCCAACTAGTGAGGATGTCGACAGTTCACAGGACGTGGAGTACGACGTTTACAACCAGGGGATGCTCAAGATAGAGTTGTGTAACAAATGGCAGGATACCGGAGCGTGTCCTTACAGAGATCATTGCCAGTTCGCACACAGGATCGAGGAGCTCTGCCTGGTTATTCGGCATCCGCGCTACAAGACAGAGCTATGTCGCATGGTCGCCGCAGGGGACAGGTGTCCGTATGGACACCGTTGTCACTTTCGTCACACTCTCACGCAAAAAGAAAAAGCAACGGCAGCAGCGACCAAACAGCACAAACGAGAAAAAGCAACAGCTGCAGCAACCGTGTCTTGAGTTTTCAAGACCAATATTTCATTTTTAACGATTCAATATACACTCAATTCTTTTTGAATCATATACAAAGGTTAATCTGGGAATTATTATTCTTTTTAGTGAATTAATGATATATTGTAATCAGACTTTATTGTGTGCTGTGTTAAAAGACGCAGCAGCAGCTTACATGAAAGTATAAAATAAACTTCTAATGAAGAACCTTAATGATTTGGGGTAGTCGTCACGCCTCCAGCTCTATATAGTAATTTGCTACGGAAGACCACACAAAAGAAGCGATCACCATCGTGCTAAATATAGATTGCTTCATGTTGTTAGAACGCACAGACCAGGCGTGAGCGACATGGCCTATCATGCTGCTTTTCAAGAAGAGGATCCGACTGGAACAGTCGGGGTGAATCTCAGCAAACACATTATAGAAATTGCTGCGGAGGCTCTCAAGGCAAACATGCGACAATTGGGTCCTCTAGTTCTTCCCTACTATGAACAGATTCTTTATCTTGCCAGCAAGTTCTTGGTCAGAAAGATCTTCGTGAAGGGTAAAGCGAAAGAATATGTGCCCGATTTTAAGCGAGCGTTTAATCATATGTGCATCCATTCCAGTGGCAAAGCAGTGATTTGTGCAGTGGAGAAAGGACTGAATCTGCCTCCTAAGACCGTAGAACCATCGAAAATGACTCTGTACAGATCTGGAAATACTTCTCCTTCGTCCACATGGTATCAATTCCAGTATTTGGAGTCCAAAGGTCGTATGAAAAAAGGGCAGAAGATCTGGAAGATTTGTCTCGGCAGTGGCTTCAAATGCAACAGCGCAGCGTGGATCGTCAACAAAGACATTGCCCTCGTGACAATGGGTGGTCTTAGTGCATCTTTGATTATCCCGTGCAGATCCCTGAAATTCGACGCCTTTCATGACAAATTACAAGTTAGTTGTGCAGCGGCGTCATATCCATACTAGTAACCT
>LPNX010513428.1:6088-78079 GCA_001517045.1 Pseudotsuga menziesii | reverse complement strand
ACAAGAATATATTTACCTAGAAGGATGGTAGCTTTAAATGAAGCTCCATCCATAGGAATGAAGAAACTTCATGAATATGACCACTTTGATAGAGTTGTTATTTAATTCTGGAAATTTAAATTCTAATCTATTTCATTTAAGTTATATGAAATGAAAGAAAAAAGAAAAATATTTTTCAAAGAGACAAAAATTAGATATCTATTTAATAACATGTAGTATATAAATGACAAATGTAATTTCCATTAAATTTTTAAATAAATAAATAATATGTAAAAATTTGTTATTTAATTTTCAATATAAAAAAAAAGCAAAATTCTATTTATAATTAATATAGTAAATAAAGATTTTCCAAAAAATATTGGTCATTAACAATATCATTATTAGTCTTATTTGTGTGTGAATGCATTGTTTATTTGTAACAATATCATTGTTAGCCATAATTGTGTGCATGCATTGCTTATTGTATAGTTATTTTATTACCCAAATATTAATAATAGAAAATGAATTTTTATATATAAACATAATTAGTGGATCATTTATTACTCAACTCTATCCAGCACCAATTATTCAAATTTTTAATTACATATTACAAAAGATAACATTATTTAATAATAACTAAAATTATTTAATAAAATATTTAAAATAGAATTTCTATTTTATTGTAGTTATTCATGTTTTTAATCACATATGGCAAAAGATACATTTTGTATGCATAAATGTTTTAATTGTGTTTTAATTAAATGTATTTTATTTTTTATTAATTCTTTATATATATTACATAGTTGTTTGATATTAAATCTAATATACTCAATTAATTGTTTATTTATGTGATTAAAGGGTTGATTTCAAAAAATATTAAAATTTAAAAAAAATCCCTAATATCATCTAGTTTATTTTTTATTTTCACTAAAAATCATATTTTTCTTATTATTGTTTTAATTTTATATAATCAAATATCTTTTCTTTTTCAATGTCTATAACATTATTTTTATAAACGCTTGTAAATATTTCCTTTTATTATTATTATTTTATTAGATTAGCATATATTTATATACAATAATGCCACATTCTATGTTTTTAAAGAATTATCTTCTTGAAAGTTTCATTGTAATAGTTGGTGCTTACATTGGAATTCAGATTTTTCAAAATCTCCAATTGCTGTTACATTTTTAATATCTATATTGTTAAGTATTTATTAGGCATTCAACATTGTTAATATTATTCAATATCCATTTCTTAATTAACATTTATTAAACTATTTTTAAGAGCCAAGTACTAGGCATCGATGTTGCTTATCTCAACTATTGGTAGTGACAAAAGCTCTCCTATTCACAAAGACAAGTAAACTCATTTTGGATCTTTAATTTCAAGGACTTACTTAATAACTAATTAATTGATATACACATAGAAATATAAACAATGATAGTTACAAGAAGTAACAAGTAATGCAACAACCTATAAACAACAAGTAATCTCACATAGAAATATAAGTACCACGGCAACAAGTAATATATTGTTTCAAGTTTGAATGTTTCATAATTTCTTTAACTTTTAGCTTTAAACTATATACAATATCACAATAAAATATTTCTAAGAGGCAGGTATAAGCAGCCTTGCTGCTGTTTCACTTGTTTATTTTACTTTTATAACATAATGCTACATGAAGTGACAACATCTCCCACATACTAGGTTGTAAAGCACCTCTTGAACCGAGGTGCAATAAATATTAAGAGACAACATCTATTTTTTTGAAAATATATTTGACAATTTTTAATGATATATATATATATATATATATATATATATTTTCAGAAAGAAAAAAACCTACCTTGTTAGAATCAAAGAACATCATAATGTATGTATATATATACATACTTATAAGGAGGTATAAATAATTAAAAATACAAATGTTTAAAAATTAATCTCTTAATACACATAATAATAATAATAATAATAATAATAATAATAATAATATCACACAAATGTAACTGCTTTGCTTTATAATTGTGCAATGCCATTAAAAATTACCATTACCATGTCATACAATATTTTGAAAATATGCTTTCATGTCCACCATTATCAACGTACTTTGGATGACTACTACACCCAGAGTTTCGTTTCATCTTGCTCGAGAAATATTCTTCGTTTCATCTTGTTGGAGAAATATTCAAAAAGCTAATCTGACTTGAGGGACCATATATAGCATTCGGTATATTATAATACTATTTTAGTAGTACATCTCAATTTCTTCAATTCTCAATGTTTTCAGTCCGTATAGTTTGATTGCTTTGTTTGTACTTCATTTAAAGCGTGTCCATCACGTATAGGCTACTGGGGTGGCATCGCGCTATAACGGTTGGTGGAGTAATCAGATCTGGCAGCTCCAAAAATTCTTTCAACACTGTCCGCCCTTTACAGATTCTGTCTCCCCTTTACGCTAAGTCTTTTCAATTTTTCTGCTAATAATTTTGGTGGAGATCGAAAGTTAAATATCTTATGTTTTTAAAATTTTAGGGTTTGTATTAATTTTATACAATAATTGATGTCGTGTGCTCAACAGATGCGTTATGTCACAATCTCGAAAATTTTTAGGGTTTGTATTAATTTCATTCAATAATTGATCTCGTGTGCTCTACAACTGCGTTATGTCACAATCTCGATAAATATTTAATTTCGGCTTTAGATTTGGTAACTGACATGACTTTACTTGTTTGTTCGTAGTGGATGACCACATGAATCCATTACAATTTACGACGAGACACTGGAGAAAGTGAATCACTTTGTAGTTTGAACCCACAGCGTATTTACTTTTCATAATGATCACTACAAACCTTCTCCAAACTGCAGCGGCGATCCTATCACCTTGACTGGCCAGACTTTCTAGACCTCTGGTGACCCGTTTGATAATGTTCACCATAGCTAAACATATTATTGAGAAAGCATTCAACCATTTCGAATTCGAAATCGATTGGATACCGAAAAAAATTGTTTAAAATCCAACACTGAAAAATTTTGATACTATATATATATCACACAAATACAACAACCTCTCAATCTCACCCTGTGCCAAACGAGTCTGGAGACTCAGGAATGGAAGTTTTCTGTTTCTTTTTCTGAAATTAGAAAGTTAAATTCCAAGTGCCACCGTCCAAAAGGTAAAAAAAAGACTAGTGAGATAATTTTCGCGGATTACCCATAACTGCATGTTTAGTAAGTTTATTGGGAAAAAATTGCATATTCTGGTGAATTTCTGTGATTTCTGCAACATCTAGAAAAATTCGGCAGACGTTCTATCAATTTAGTAGGGAAGAAATAATGTGTAATATTCAGAAGTGATAAGTGATAATACATGGGCATCAACATTGACCACCTATTTAACAATTGGAAGCTTATTACCCAGAGCCATTTGATCACGATACAAATCCAAATGGTCAAAGATTTAGAAAATTTAGGCAAACGTTCTCTATGTAAGTTCGGAAGTGATAATACATTGACCCTATTATATTGAACAATGGAAAGTTTATTACGAAGAGCCGTTCGAGAAATGTCAAGTGCCAATCGAACAGTCATAGTCCAAATTCGCACATCGCACCTCCCATTTGGGCCCATTTATCGCCAAATCGAACCTAGTTTTTATATGGGCCTATATATCTCATATTTTGGAGTCTTGTTGAGCTAGAGGATTAAGAGGACTCAATATAGAATTGGGGTTGAGCTAGCAGATTAACAAGATTCACTAGGCCTCGCAAGTGTACGACTTAGATAGATTTCATCATTGTCACATTTAGTTAGTGTTAAATGTGTTATGGTTAAAATTTAGTTAGCAGGCGTCTCGAGATCGATTTTGTGGAGTTCACTCTGTTACATCACCTTACAACCGTTTTTGCATTTAGAGTTTGTGGAGCTTGGCTGGGCCAGTGGCTGCAGTTGGTGGTATCCTCTTGCTACTATTTGATGACGCGTGGGTACATAGGATCGCAAATTGTTATGGAGTTTTAGGTCTATATTTAAGAAATAATGAATCCTTAGTAGTAACCATCGAGCAGCAACTTGTGAGCATCCAACGACCAAGCGCGAAAATTATCACTTAAGGATGAATAGTCTCAAAATGTTGCTTTTCCTAAATTCCACTTCAATGTGCTATGAATCTAACTTTCAGGTTCCTAGTTCCTATTGACTTTTTCATATTCCTTTGGACTCATGCATAAAGAGTTTCTACTTTGAGAAAAGGTTTATGCATCGCTATTATCCCTCGAATGAGAGGTTCACTATTATAAATTTTCATCTAAAATTATTCTAAATATGACTAGACTGTTAGTAAATTATACAAAATATGTTTATCAACACTAGACTCTTAGTAAATGAGAGTTTTGAAACATTAGCTTCAATTAACTGATAAGTCTAACGCAAAACTAACATTATTTAAACACATACTATATGGAAAAACATAGAGATAACTGCAATCCATATATAATAGATAACCACAACAAGATTTGTGTATTTGATATAATGAAAAACATAGAGATTTTTGTAACAAGATTTATATATCGAATATAATGGATAACTGCAACATTTATGTAATATATATACAATGGATAGACAATTGCAACCAGATTTATATATCGAATATAATAGATAACTGCAACATTTATGTAATGGATATATAGATTCAAGATTTATGTGAACAAACCCATCGTTAAGATGGACGAACCATAGCAACTTGCCTATTCTTTCGAGCTTAATCCCATTGTGCAGAGGCCACTACAATCATGACAAAGAAGGTTTATGTATTAGATTTATAATAGATAGAAAACAAGATTTATGTATTACAATCATGACAAAGAAGGTTTATGTATTAGATTTATAATAGATAGAAAACAAGATTTATGTATTAGATATACAATGGATATCATATAAAGAAGATTTATGTAAATGGTCCATAGATGATTGCACGACTGCTCCCTATTCTTCCTAGATAAAGCTCGATGTTGAGAGGCCACTACAAGCTCTTCCTTCTGCTCCCGCTTCCATATATGGAAGTTTTCTCGAGGTCGAACTCCATAGAATCACAACGAGAAACTGTGGTTTTTTCTCTTTGAGCATGCAGAGCGGGGACTTCGGAGGGGAACATTTATGTAATTGATATATAGATTCAAGATTTATGTGAAGAAACCCATGTTATAGATTAGATAACTGCAACGATGGGCGAACCATAGATGCTTTCCTATTCTTCGAGCTTAATTCCACTATGCAAAGGCCACTGCAATCATTACAAAGAAGATTTTTGTAATAGATTTATAATAGATAACAAACAAGATTTATGTAAACCAACAATAGGTGATTGCACGATTTCCTGTATTCTTCCCAACTTAAGCCTGCTGTTGAGAGGCCACTGCAAGCTCTTCGTTTTGCTGCCTCTTCCATATCTGGCAGTTTTCTTGAGGTCAGACTCCATAGGCTAACAACGATAAACTAGTGTTTTTTCTCTTTCAAGATGCAGAGCACGAACTTAGGAGGGGATGAAAATCAGATGAAATGCTTGTTTACTTACTTGGAAATCAGTTCCATGACAGAAAAGGGTGTTGCAGAGGATTCGATAGGGACATGATATAGTTATTTCCTTTGATAACTAGAGTTTATTACTAGCATGACTTGGAGCATGCGAAGCCCATACAGCATTGGAAGAGAAAATCTAAATCGATCTACATTGATAAGAAAGTGTACTTGGACCATCTGGAGCCCGAACAATGTGGGCAGAGAAAATCTAAATTGATCTACATCTACTAGGGTTTAAATTAAAACGAGGACAGGGTGGGAAGACCAAATCTAAATATATATACATTGAATACAGGAGGTATGGTATTAATTGAAAGCATTGAGCGAATTTAAGAGAAACAACTCTCGCATGGTCTTAAGAGATTTTGTCGGTAAGCAAGTACTGGCTGTTGTTTTTACAGAGCTCATCGAATGCTTGTATTTGAATTTGGTTAGGTTTTAATTGAAATGCATTCAAAGAATTTAATAGAAAGAACCGTGGCAGTATCGATTACCTTGAATATGTATTTGTATTTAAGAGAAATGTATTGTGTTGTTTTAATAACCCGTATCGGCAGCTCAGTGGTTCATATAACACATCTAAGATAAATGACTAATGGATGATCGTAAGAGATTTGCTAGGTAAGTTGTAACTACTGGATGATGTATTTACACAATTCATCAAATACTTATTGTATTTGAATTTGGCAAGGTTTTAATTGAAATGCATTAAGAGCATTTAATAGAAAGCACCATGGCATTATAAGACAAAGGTGTTGTGTTCTTTTAATAACCCCTAGCGACAAATAAATGGTTCAGATCCCTTAGCATGGATGTAATGACTGCACATTTATGTTGTATTGAAAGGTGGAGCCCTTGTATGGAACCTTGAACCGCATTGTAAAAATTGTTATAATGCATTGCTATCCACCCAATCTATATTTATGCGAAGTGTAACCGGTCAGAATCGCATTAAAGTGCATGGATCTTCAGATTTCGTGGAGTCCAACAGATTGTACTCTACGACGAGAGGGGTAATGATGATCCCAACACACTTAGGATATGTTTAGGACCTTAGGAGCATGCATTACCCTGTGTGGTTGGTGTGAACCTTGACCTGCATTGTAAACATTGTTATAAAATAAGGTTTTGAGACATGGTTTAGCTTCCAAAAACTTGTAATCAAGTTCCTAATGAGTTCGTTATGACAATTTATGAGATAGTATATTAAAACTATAGAAGAATGAACAAAAGTTACATGTACATGTTTTACCTTTTCTCCATTTTCTCTTTAGGCTAAAAGTGAAGAACACGAAGTAGACAAATTGTTTGAGTGCCACCTCTCGGGTGAGAAGGAGAATGACTTAGCTAGGCTAAGTAAGAACAACCATCCAAAAAATTTCTAGCTTTTAGAATTCGTGGAAGAGATAAGATTTTTTTCTCTAATAACTATGTTAACCAAGGTAAATAGTTATGCTACAAATAAACCGAAACAAACAAACATAGGAAAATATATAGACAGCAAAGAAGGTTTATGTATTAGATATACAATGGATAGAAAACAAACAATAATTATGTATTAGATATACAATGGATAGAAAACAAACAATAATTATGTAAACCAAACATATCGGATTGCAAAATAATAGATAGCAACATGATAGATAACAAACAAGATTTATGTATTAGATATACAATGGATAGCAAACAAACTATAGTTATTGTTTCTTAATTACCAATTAGCGAAATTGGTAGTTCTACCCATACATAATAATTATCAAAGTATCATGTATACCCCTTCTAAGTTTGAAACCTTTATGTCTTCTAAATCATCTTCATTGTTTCAGTGCCACATATCGAGTGGGAAGGAGAATGACTTAGCTAGGCTAAGTAAGCCAGACCATCCAAAACCTTTCTATATTTTAGAATTCTCAGAAGAGTTATGTTTTTTTTCTCTAATAACTATGTTAAGAAAGGTAAATAGTTATGCTACAAAGAAACCAAATGTAAACTACCCCAATTTTTTTTTTTGATTCCTCATAGTATTTTAACATTTCATGATACTTCATTCTTGAAAAATGTGAGTCTTTTCAAATGTACATCATAGTCTCACTATCTAGCCCCTTTCTTGAAGTTATACCATGTTTTACTTAGATAAGCAAAACTGCGAAAACAGGCCTCTAAGGGTTATGAGTTAAATTTGATACGATTTCTTCCGAAGTACTTTGCTTAAGGTCCTATTGTTAGCATGGTAGACCTCATGGTTGATATTTTTGCTTACTTGGCTCCGGCTAACCACCTTCTTCATGTGACACGTGCAGGAAAGGATTGAGATGGCTTCCTAGGTAAAAACACTAAATTCCCTTGATTAGAACGCTTATAAAAATATCGTTACCTACATATATACATAAATATTTTATTATGCAATGCTCTAAAGTATCAGATTCTTATGCAGGTTGACTTTCACTTTAAAAGGGGACTCGAACATTCTTGGGCTTAACAAAAAATTGAAAAGGTACAAGCATATGAACGCTATCCTAAGGTGCTGAGAGCAAGGTTCAAGCCTGAGATAAGGTTCTGACTATGTTGACAAAAGCTGTGGTTGGCAGCCAACCCAAGTTCTACGATTCGAAGATGAGGGTGATCGAAGGGTGTTCTACGTGTCCTTGGTTGACTAAACAACTGCCACATCGAAGTACTTTTAAGTCCAGCGTGGGTTGTGATGGTCCCCAGAGTCACATGGGTTATGATGTGTTGTCCCCTGCTAAAGGACTCAGTTGTCCTTCCGTAATTAAGATGGATTTTAACGCTTTTGTACCAGCGGCCCTTAGGTCAATTAAGTGTCAGCTCCATGGTGCCTTTAGTTCAGTGTTAATAAACCAACCTTGGTATTTGGTGTTCGAGCTTTTTCGAGCCAGAACCAGTGAGGGTCTGGAAAAATGTACATGAGAGGGAAACACAACAGTGATCTGCCTTTACTCCGCCTGAAGAAGAACTGGTTGGAGCCCGTTTGAGTCAGGTGAGGCTAGGGAACTTTGTCTAATTCGACTATTATTAATAGGTATATCTACTCTCTGTCCTGTAACCATTCATTTTCTTCCTTTGGGGTTTCAAGGTTAACATATCACTAAGGAAAAGTGATCCTTGTTGTTTGGTTTGCAGGTTCCAAGTGCGTGGTCTTCCAGTCGGGTGCAAGGGTCCTCCTCTTGGTAAGCAGAATTATCAACCCTGAGTTGAAATATCTGTTGGCCGTAGGATGTCACAAGATTAGAGAGGGTTTCATGTTTGGCAGCGGTATAGGGAACCGAGGGTTCCATGGGTGGAAAGACGAGTGGTTTGATGAAACCTCTAGTATGTAATAGCAACCTGAAAGGCCACAGTGTAGCAAGTTCATTGTCTTGTAATTACGGTATTTCACAATTCCTATTTGTAATAATTTTTGGACTGTTTGGTTCCTTTGAGGGACTGTAAAGGATTTCCCTTGTATTTTATTTTAAGCAGTGAAAAAAATAGGTGTGAAAATGGCTCTGCTATGTTTCCTAGGGCTTCATGCTGGAGTTATAAGCTTCTCTGTAAAATAAAAGGTTAATGTTTGAACAGAAAACTCTTAATCTTTTCCTTGGCCGCATACTTTGTCTGACTAGCATCGTAGTCTTATAATGAGTTTGTATATAAAAGAGTAGATACTGTAATTTACCCTTCCCAAGTTTGATAACGCCCGGGGTCTCGCCAACCTTCGAACGCGCTTACTTTACTAGGCCGGGGAAAGGATACCTTCTCATGAATTTCGTTAAGGGTACTGTCAGAAAGGTTTTTCTTGAAACCTCATTTTTCCCTTGCAGAACCTTGGCTTTTGATGGTGGATGAAAAAGGGTAACCAAACCCTACGTTTTCCCAGCTCTGTGAAACCTCGACCACAGAGCCTTGTGTGTGAGGGTGTGAGTGGTTGTGCGCAGCACAAAGGGATACACTATTAGTCTCGCTTGAAAGATATCTTTTACACCTATTTATTCTTAGGAATAAACCCCACCTCCTTTGATGGTTACCCAACACATTACAGGAATTTCTATGGCTACGTAGATTCATTTAAAGGCCCAAACTTCCAGCATGGAAGAAAAATCTCAGGTAACAGATGTCAACTGTTAGAGTTACGAAGTAAAGACATGGTCAGGCTTTTAATTTCAGAGCCTGGTCCCTGCAAGTTTGGGGTTGTGAGACTTTTCTATTTACTCGGCGTAGGTGGCTCACTTTAAAAAGATGAGGGTTCCCTCGCCCAGGGTTCTTAGAGCGTGACGTTCCATCTTAGGGTTTTCTTTTAAAAAGATTTTCCTGCAGTTCATTCTTTTAAATCTACCAATACAAGCAGGAAAAAGATTAAGGGCGTAGGGTGGACACTAATCCTCTAGCACAGCCTTAGCAACCCCTATGGTGACCAATGTTAAACAAAAATGCCTAAAAAATAATCCTGTACAAAATCTAGATCTTTGGATATAACATTTAGTTATTTATTCTACAGTGGTGGCTTGAGATAATAATCACACTATTATTCAGAGCATAAGCATATAAAAATCCACATCAGAACCATGGAGCATTTAAGTGGAAGAGATAATTTCATTTGCAGCCTATTCCTATAAAAATTTAAATCCACATACAGGCAATGATATGTATATAGAAGAAAGAAATAATTCTTGTTATAGCATACATATACGATCAAACAACCCTCATATTAAAACCTGTAAATCCAAAGTACCGAACTACAGTGGAAGTAACCACGTTCCTCTCAATCGTAGACTGGGATCAGCTCTTATGCCTCCTAGTCACCCCCGAGCCAAACTTCGCCAGACAATAGTAAGGACAGCTAACTTTAGCTTCAAATTTTTAGTCCTTCAACAGGCCATCATGCCCAATAGCAGGCACTCTGACAGCAAGCGTCCTTTCCCCAGCATACTCGGCACCGTCTTGCCTACACTATATGCTCTTTTTGTGCTTATTTTTCCTTGGATCCTTTTTTTTTGTTTTTTCCTAGGTCTTTCCTCATTATCCCTCTCCCATTCCTCATCGGAATTCATAGGGATAATGGTATCCCCAATTCCAGGGATGTGTCTGTGCTAATTCTACACTCCTGACACTTTTTTTTTCCAGTCCCTTGAACTTATCCGGTCTCTGTCCTGTACTGTTTTCGGCAGGTTTACTCTTTTAACCTGGCTACTTCCACCTTATTCGTTTGCATCTATTTTTGTCTTTTTCACTGTCATTAACCCTAAGGTTAATTTATTACATAGTCCTTCTCGATCTTTTGGCAGATTCTCTATCCACCACAATTTATTAATTACAAATAGTCAGCATTTCGAAATTAAAATTAAAAACATAGTTTGTACTTGAGGGGGGGGGGGGGGGCATTACATCCACACCCCCTTATTTTGAACCTTGTCCTCAGTTTTGATCTTCCACCATTGGCTCGATAAACAAGCTAGGGTACCTTATTCGCATTTCCTCCTCTAACTCCCAAGTTGCCTCCTTAGGGCTAAAGTGCTTCCACTGCACTTTTACCCAAGTGATGACTCGGTTCCGTTGTACTGTTTCTTTCTTGTCCAGAATGCGTGCAGGTTCCACCTGAAATTCTCCTTCGGGTTCTAGCTGTACCACATTCCAATCAATAATGTGAGCAGAGTCATATACATATTTCTTTAACAATGAAACGTGAAAAACGTTATGAATATTTAAATGAACAGGCAGGGCCAGTTTGTAAGCTACAGGCCCAATTCTCTCTAGGACTTGGAAAGGTCCACAGAATCTTGGAGCTAGTTTCTTGCAACTCCCCAGATTGAGGGAACTCTTCTTAGGTTTGACCCGTAGGTACACATGGTCACCAACACGAAACTCCTTATGTTTTCTTTTTAAATCTGCGTAGCACTTTTGTCGATCTTGAGCCACTTATAGATTCTTTTGCACTTCATGAACTGTTTGTTCCATCTCCTGTAATAGCTCAGGTCCAATTAGTACACGATCAACCGGATTATCCCAACTGACAGGGGTATTGCATTTTTTTCCATATAAAATTTCAAATGGACTCATTTTAGCTAAGGCCTGGTAACCGTTATTATAAGCGAACTCCACCAGATGCAAATAGTTTTCCCACTTAGTCGGTCTTTTCATAACATACATCCTTAACATGTTTTCGATGGTTTGTTTGGCATGTTCTGTCTTTCCACCCGTTTCTGGGTGGTAACTGGTGCTAAGGTTGATCCTGGTTTCTAAACCTACAAATAATGATTTCCAGAAATTTGACGTAAATTTCACATCCCTGTTTGATATTACAATTCTTGGTACACCATGCAATCAGAATATCTCTTTTAGAAATATTTCTGCAATGCCAGCCACCTTATGTGTTGATTTTACCGGAATGAAATGTGTAGACTTGCTTAACTTGTCCACTACTACCATGATAGAATCATGTTGTTTCTGTGTTTTCGGTAAACCAGTGATAAAATCAAGGGATATGATCTCCCATTTCCACTGGGGTATTGGTAGAGGCTATAATAAGCTAGCTGGATGTCCATGCTGTGTCTTAACTTGCTAGCATTTTATGCATTTAGACAAGTACTCCACTACATCATATTTTAATCCAGGCCAAAATAACTACTTCCTCAGAGCAGTTATCATCTTTTGGTAACTTCATTGACCTGCAAATGGAGGTTTGTGCATCTTGTTTAAAATAAATAGCTTGATTTCCAAATTATTAGGTATGTACAACCTATCCTTAAACCAAATAAAGCCCTTTTGGTCAACTTTAAAAACTGCCCCGTTTAAATTTATCTCGTTGTTTTGTATTCTACTGAGTATTTTATTGTAATCAGTGTCCTGAGTGCTTCCTGCCTTAACCTTGTCCAAGAGGTCACTCTTGGGCTGGCTCAAGATTACCTCACTAATCCCATGAGTCCTTCAACTCAGTGCATCTGCAACCTTGTTTTCCTTACCCTTTATATGCCTTACCTCGAAGTCAAACTCACTGACGAAGTCCATCCATCTTTCTTGTCAGGCATTTAGACTAGACTGCATAAATAAATTTTGCACACAGGTGTTATCAGTCAGTAACAGGAATTTATTTCCCAGTAAGTAGTGTCACCACATTTTTAGAGTGTGCACCACGACTGCTAGTTCTAAGTCGTGGACCATGTAGTTACGCTTGTGATCTTTTAACATACGGGACTCATAACAAACCACCTGTCCTTCTTGGGACAAAATCCCTCCTACTCCTTCTAAGCTGGCATCCGTACAGACAGTGTAGTTTTTAAGGGGGTCGGCTACCTTTAGGACAACGGCCCTCGTTAGTAACTCTTTAAGTTTATCGAAGCTTTCTTAGCACCTAGATGACCAAACAAACTTTACCCACTTCTTCTGTAAGGAGGTAATGGGGTATGCAATCCTGCAGAATCCTTTAATAAACCTTCGATAATAGACAATAAGTCCCATAAATGACCGAATGTCAGTCACATCCTGGGGTACTGGCCAGTCAGATATGGCCTTTATTTTCTTTGGATCTACCGCAATCCCATCCTTGGATATAACATGACCCAAGTACTGAACTTCAGTCTTGAAGAATTCACACTTTTTCAACTTGGCATATAGTTGGTGCTCCCTTAAGGTTTGCAACACTTTCCATAAATGAACTTGATGTTCTTCTTTAGTTTAGAGTAGATCAAGATATTATCGATGAAGATCAGTACAAATTGATCTAGATATTTGTTAAAAATGCCATTCATTAGGAACATAAACATGGGAGGGGCATTTGTTAAACCGAAGGTGATCACTATGAATTTATAGTGCCCATAGCGGGTCCTGAAGGCAGTCTTGTTTATGTCTTCACTTTTTATTCGAATTTGGTGATAGCCAGATCATAAATCTAGCTTGGAGAAGACTCTTGCCTCCCTTACTTGATTGAACAGGTCATTGATTCTGGGTAGGGGATACTTATTATTTATGGTTACTTTGTTTAAATGCCGGTAGTCAATACAAATTCTTATGAATTTTGTTAGGGATACCTTCTCATGAATTTTGTTAGGGATACTGTCATAAAGTTTTTTCTCCAAACCTCATTTCGCCATTGCAGAACCTTGGCTTTTGACGGTGGATGAAAAAGGGTAACCAAACCCTACGTTTTCCCAGCTCCATGAAACCTAGACCACAGAGCCTTGTGTGTGAGGCTGTGAGTGGCTGTGCGCAGCACAAAGGGCTACGTTGTTAGTCTTGCTTGAAAGATATCTTTTACGCCTGTTTATTCTTAGCAATAAACCCCACCTCCTCTGATGGTTACCCAACACAGTACATGAATTTCTATGGCTACGTATATTTGTTTAAAGGCCCAAACTTCCAGCATGGAAGAAAAATCTCAGGTAACAGATGTCAACTGTTAGAGTTATGAAGTAAAGACATGGTCGGGATTTTAATTTTAGAGCCTGGTCCCTACAAGTTTGGGGTCGTGATACTTTTATGTTTACTCGGCGTAGGTGGATCACTTTAAAAAGATGAGGGTGCCCTCACCCAGGGTTCTTAGAGCGTGACGTTCCATCCTAGGGTTTTCTTTTAAAAATATTTTCCTCCAGTTCATTTGTTTAAATCTACCAATACAAGTAGAAAAATATTAAGGGCGCAGGGTGGACATTAATCCTCCAGCCCAGCCTTAGCAACCCCTATGGTGACCAATGTTAAACAAAAATGCTAGAAAAATAACCCTGCACAAAATCTAGATCTTTGGATATAACATTTAGTTCTTTATTCTACAGTGGCGGATTTAGATAATAATCACACTATTATTCACATCATAAGCATATAAAAATCCACATCAGAACCATGGAGCATTTAAATGGAAGAGATAATTTGTGCCTATAAAAATCTAAATCCACATACATGAAATGATATGTATATAGAAGAAAGAAATAATTCTTTTTACAGCGTACACATACAATCAAACAACCCTCATATTAAAACCTGTAAATCCGAAGTACCAAACTACGGTGGAAGCAACCACGTTCCTCCCAACCATAGACTAGGATCAACTCTTCTACATCCTAGTCACCCTTGAGCCAAACCTCGCCAGACAACAGTAAGGACCGCTAACTTTAGCTTCAAATTTTTAGTCTATCAATAGGCCATCATGCCCAACAATAGGCACTCTCACAGCAAGAGTCCTTTCCCCAGCATACTCGGCAGCATCCTGCCTACACCATATGCTCTTTTTGTGCTTATTTTTCCTTGGATCCTTTTTTTTTTCCTAGGACTTTCCTCATTAGCCCTCTCCCCTTCCTCATTGGAATTCACAGGGCTAATGGTATCCCCCATTCTAGGGATGTATCTGTGCTAATTCTGCACTCCTGACAATTATTTTTTCCAGTCCCCTGAAGTTAGCCGGTCTCTGTCCTGTACTATTTCTGGCAGGTTTCCTCTTTTAACCTGGTTGCTTCCACCTTATTCATTTGCATCTATTTTTGTCCTTTTCACTGTCATTAACCTCAAGGTTAATTTATTGCATAGTCCTTCGTGGAGTTTTGGCAGATTCACTATCCGCCACAATTTATTAATTACAAGTAGTCAGCATTTAAAAATTAAATGTAAAAACATAGTTTGTACTTGGGGGGGGGCATTACATCCACACCCCCTTGTTTCGAACCTTGTCCTCAGTGTTGATCTTCCCCCATTGGATCGATAAACAATCTAGGGTACCTTATTTGCATTTTCTCCTCTAACTCCCAAGTTGCCTCCTCAGGGCTAAAGTGCTTCCATTGCACTTTTACTTGAGCGATGACTCAGTTCCATAGTACTGTTTCTTTCTTGTCTAGAATGCGTGCAGGTTCCATCTGAAATTCTCCTTCGAGTTCCACCTGTACCACATTCCAATTGATAATGTGAGCAGAGTCATATACATATTTCTTTAACAATGAAACATGAAAAACGTTATGAATCTTTAAATGAACAGGCAGGGCCAGTTTGTAAGCTACAGGCCCAATTCTCTCTAGGACTTGGAAAGGTCCACAGAATATTGGAGCTAGTTTCTTGCAACTAACCAGCTTGAGGGAACTCTTCGTAGGTTTGACTTGTAGGTACGCATGGTCACCAACACAAAACTCCTTATGTTTTCTTTTTAAAGCTGCGTAGCACTTTTGTCGATCTTGAGCCGCTTTTAGATTCTTCTACACTTCATGAATTGATTGTTCCATCTCATGTAACAGCTTAGGTCCAATTAGTACACGATCCACCGTATTATCCCAAGTGACAGGGGTATTGCATTTTTTTCCATATAAAATTTCAAATGGACTCATTTTAGCTGAGGCTTGGTAACCGTTATTATAATCAAACTCCACCAGATGCAAATAGTTTTCCCACTTAGTGGGTCTTTTCATAACATACATCCTTAACATGTTTTCGATGGTCTGGTTGGTACCTTCTGTCTGCCCATCCGTTTCCGGGTGGTAACTGGTGCTAAAGTTGATCCTGGTTTCTAAACCTGCAAATAAATATTTCCAGAAATTTGATGTAAATTTCACATCCCTATCTGATATTACAATTTTTGGTACACCATGCAATTGGAATATCTCTTTTACAAATATTTCTACAATGTTAGCCGCCTTATGTGTTGATTTTACCAGAATGAAATGTGCAGACTTGCTTAACTTGTCCACTACTACCATGATAGAATCATGTTGTTTATGTGTTTTCGGTAAACCAGTGATGAAATCCAGGGATATGATCTCCCATTTCCACTAGGGAATTGGTAGAGGTTGTAATAAGCTAGCTGGATGTCCATGCTCTATATTAACTTGCTAGCATTCTATGCATTTAGACAGGTACTCTACTACATCAGATTTTAAACTAGGCCAAAAGAACTGCTTC
The DNA here is from genome assembly GCA_001517045.1 of Pseudotsuga menziesii. Classification (NCBI taxonomy): domain Eukaryota; kingdom Viridiplantae; phylum Streptophyta; class Pinopsida; order Pinales; family Pinaceae; genus Pseudotsuga; species Pseudotsuga menziesii. Next base: position 61,657 of record LPNX010513428.1, on the reverse strand, counting down.
CTTAGAGCAGTTATCATCTTTTGGTAACCTGGATGTCTGGCAAATGGAGGTTTGTGCATCTCATTTAAAATAAACAACTTGATTTCCAAATTATTAGGTATGTATAGCCTATCCTTAAACCAAATAAAGCCATTTTGGTCAACTTTAAAAAATACCCCTTATAAATTTACCTCGTTATTTTGTATTCTACTGAGTAGTTTATTGTAATCAGTGTCCTGAGTGCTTGCTGCCTTGACCATGTCCAATAGGTCACTCTTGGGGTTAGCTCAAGATTACCTCACTAAGCCCATGAGTCCTCCGACTTAGTGCGTATGCAACCTTGTTTTCCTTACTCTTTATATTCCTTACCTTGAAGTCGAACTCACTGAGGAAGGCCATCCATCTTTCTTGTCGGGCATTTAGACCAGACTGCGTAAATAAATTTTTCACATAGGTGTTATCAGTCAGTAACAGGAATTTCTTTCCTAATAAGTAGTGTCACCACATTTTTAGAGCATGCACCACGACTGCTAGTTCTAAGTCATGGACCACGTAGTTATGTTCATGATCTTTTAACTTGCAGGACTCATAACAAAACACATGTCCTTCTTGGGACAAAACCCCTCTTACTCCTTCTAAGATGGAATCTATACAGACCGTGTAGTTTTTAAGGGGGGCGGCTACCTTTAGGACAGGGACCCTGGTTAGTAACTCTTTAAGTTTATCGAAGCTTTCTTTGCACCTAGATGACCAAACAAACTTTACCCACTTCTTCTGTAAGGAGGTAATGGGGCATGCAAACCTGGAGAATCCTTCAATAAACCTTCTATAATAGCCAATAAGTCCCATAAATGACCGAATGTCAGTCACGTCCTGGGGTACTAGCCTGTTGGATATGACCTTTATTTTCTTTACATCTACCGCAATCCCATCCTTGGATATAACATGACCCAAGTACTGAATTTCAGTCTTGAAGAATTCACACTTTTCCAACTTGGCATATAGTTGGTGCTCCCTTAAGGTTTGCAACACTGTCCATAAATGAACTTGATGTTCTTGTTTAGTTTTAGAGTAGATCAGGATATCATCGATGAAGATCACTACAAACTGATCTAGATATTTGTTAAAAATGCCATTCATTAGGCACATAAACGTGGCAGGGGCATTTGTTAAACCGAAGGGGATCACTATGAATTCGTAGTGCCCATAGCGGGTCCTGAAGGAAGTCTTGTTTATGTCTTCACTTTTTATTCGAATTTGGTGATAGCCAGATCATAAATCCAGCTTGGATAAGATTCTTGCCTCCCTTACTTGATTGAACAGGTCATTGATTTTGGGTAGGGGATACTTATTATTTATGGTTACTTTGTTTAAATGCCGGTAGTCAATACAAATTCTTAAGGTCCCATCCTTTTTCTTAATGAACAAGACCGGTGCATTCCAAGGAGACACACTAGGCCTTATATACCCTTTTTCCAATAGTTCTTGCAACTGAATTTTTAGTTTAGTCGGCTCTGGAATACTCACTTGATAAGGCACTTTTGAGATAGGCACGGATATGGGTAGCATCTCAATGGAGAAGTCAATATCCCATTGAGGAGGTAGTCCTTGTATTTCTTCTGGAAATACATCAGGGAACTCATCTAGAACCGGGTGTTGTTTTAGAGGGTATTGATTTTCATTTAGGAGTAGGTCAGCAACCCTAACTGCATAGAGGTTACAACCCTTTCTTAGGCATTTCTTTAGTTGCATAGTAGAGATTTGTCTCACTGAGACAGGTTTGAGTAACCCCTTTACCGTTTGAAGGATTTGGTCTTCAGAAATGTAGGTAAAGGTCTTGGAAAAACAGTTCAGCACTACCTTATTTCTTTCTATCCAGTCCATGCCAATTATCATGTAATATGATCCTAAGGGCAGAACATTTAGGTCAATCTTGGTTTTATGTTCCTGTAAATTAACCTGACAATCAACAATGAAATCAATTACCTTCCCTTTTTCCCTGGTGACCAACTGGACCAACCAAGGTTTTGCATGCCTTACCCTAGTGAGTTGGCAGAGCTCCACCATCCTTGGAGAAATGTAGCTTAGTGTAGCTCCTCGATCAATTAATATAGCAATGGTGTTATTTGAAATAGTACCTTCGATTTCCACTATAGCAGATTGATGGTCGACTTGCCGATCCTCCAAGGCCGCATTAATTTTGTGGAAATTCTTACCAATTTCACCAACCGTAGAAGATTCTTGAACGCTGTGTAAGATCTTGTTTTCCCCATTTAGGCGTGGACAATATCTTTTCAAATGGGGTTCTCCACATTCCCAGCAGCATAGAGGTTCTCTGGGAGCCCCATCTGCCCCTTTTATTCCTAGACTGGCCGACTTAACACCCCTTGGCAGGGGTTGCCCATTTTTATTATAAGGGTTTCCTTGGAAATTCCTCAGGATATTTCTGAATGGCGGTGGTCTGAATCCCTTCCTTTGCTGATTGAACCTCTCTAATTTCCTATCCTTCCATGTTCTTGATGGATCATTCCGCTATTTATACTGTTCAAAACACAGCCTGGCTTTCCTCAGCACCTCATCCAAGGTTTTTGGGTTGTCAAATTCAATCCTGTCCTTGTAAGCTTGCGGCAAGTAGCTTAGGAACCTCTGCACCTTCACCTTCTCTTCTTTGATATAGGGTACGAACCGCAGCAAGTCTAAAAACTTTTTAATGAGCTCCTCCATCATCATTTGGCCATGTCTTAACTCATAAAACTCTTTGTTTTTCCTTTCATAGTAACTCTTAGATAGGTATTGTTTCTTAAACATCCTTTTGAACTCAGCCCATTCTAGATTCTTCTCCTTGATTCCGTGCGATATTTTGAGATCCCGCCACCAGATACTAGCTTTGCCTTTAAGATTATAAATTTCCTTTCAGACTTTCATGTTGCTAGAATAGTTGTCAATCTGGAAATATTTCTTAATGTCCAGCAACCATGCCTCTGCTTCCTCCCCTGTCTTGGATTCCCCGTCAAAACTAGTGGGTTTGATCTTCTTGAACTCACCTTCCATATGATCGACCTTTCTATTTCCGCCAGTCTTGACCTGATTTTCGGAATTTTGGGTCTCATTAGAGTAACTACTCTTTCTTTCTATGCTCTCCTCCCTTTTGGGTCCCCTCTTGGTCTCGGTTCGTGGTTCCTTGCCATTATTTATTTTGTGTAGACTTTGTAGTAAGATCTCATTGATCTCTTGTTGCTTTTCCTGTGCTTTCTTGAGATGTTCTTTATCCGCTTTATAGCTTTGTATTTCAAGGATTAAATGCCTCATAGTTTCAAGCACTTGAATGGCTTTAGAATGTTCTATTGTCGGTTGCATGGCTGGTGGTGCCTGTTCAGGGTTTTTTGTTTGGTCCTCATTCTCAATTGGAGAAGCCATGGTAATTCCTGTAACAACCGAAAATTCACAAGTATGCAACACAACATTCCGATATTTTGTTAGAGTGCTATTAAACTATATATAATTTTTTATTTTGCAATTAAACAACAGAAATGAGGTGCACCCAATAGGCTACAGGGCTGAACCTGTGCTATACCATATGTAAACTACCCCATTTTTTTTTTTGATTCCTCATAGTATTTTAACATCTCATGATACTTCATTCTTGAAAGATAAATTCATTCTTGAAAAATGTGAGTTTTTTCAAATGTACATCATAGTCTCATTGTCTAGCCCTTTCCTGAAGTTATACCATGTTTTACTTAGATAAGCAAAACTGCAAAAACAAGCCTCTAAGGGTTATGAGTTAAATTTGATACGATTTCTTCCTGAGTACTTTGCTTAAGGTCCTACTGTCAGCAGGGTATACCTCATGGTTGATATTTTTGCTTACTTGGCTCTGGTTAACCACCTTCTTCATGTGACAGGTGTAGGAAAGGTTTGAGATGGCTGCCTAGGTAAAAACACTAAATCCCCTTGCTTAGAATGATTATAAAAATATCGTTACCTAGACATATTCATAAATCTTTTATTATGCAATGCTCTGAAGTATTGGATTCTTATGCAGGTTGAATTTCACTTTAAAAGGGGACTCGAACGTTCTTGGGCTTAACCAAAATTTGAAAAGGTACAAGTGTATGAATGCTATCCTAAGGTGTTGAGAGCAAGGTTCAAGTCTGAGATAAGGTTCCGACTATGTTGACAAAAGCCATGGTTGACAGTGAACTCGAGTTCCACGATTTGAAGATGAGGGTGATCGAAGGGTGTTCTACGTGTCCTTGGTTGACTAAAAAACTGCCACATTGGTGTACTTTCAAGTCCAGTATGGGCTGCGATGGTCCCTAGAGTCACATGGGTTATGATGTGTTTTCCCTTGCCAAAGGACTCAATTGTCCTTCTGTAATTAAGATGGCTTTTAATGCTTTTGTACCAGCGGTCCTGGGGTCAGTTAAGTGGCAGCTCCATGGTGCCTTTAGTTCAGTGTTAATAAACCAGCCTTGGTATTTGGTGTTTGAGCTTCTTCGAGCCAGAACCAGTGAGGGTTTGGAAAAATGTCCACGAGGAAACACAACGATGATCTGCCTTTACTCTGCCTGTAGCAAAACTGGTTCGATCCCATTTGAGTTAGGTGAGGCTAGGGAACTTTGTCTAATTTGATTATTATTAACAGGTATATCTACTCTCTATGCCATAACTATTCATTTTCTTCCTTCGGGGTTTCAAAGTTAACGTCTCATTAAGGAAAAGTGATCCTTGTTGTTTGGTTTGCAGGTTCCAAGTGCGTGGTCTTCCGGTCGAGTCCAAGGGTCCTCCTCCTGGTAAGCAGAATTATCAACCTTGAGTTGAAATCTCTATTGGCTGTAGGACGTCACAAGATTATAGAGGGTTTCGTGTTTGGCACCGGTATAGGGAACCGAGGGTTCCAAGGGTTGAAAGACTAGTGGTTTAATGAAATTTCTAGTATGTAATAGCAACTTGAAAGGCCACAGCCTAGCAAGTTCATTATCTTGTAATTACGGTATTTCACGATTCCTGTTTGTAATAATTTTTGGAATGTTTGGTTTATTTGAGGGACTGTAAAGGATTTCCCTTGTATTTTGTTTTAAGTAGTGAAAAAAATAGGTGTGAAAATGGCCCTGCTATGTTTCCTAGGGCTTCATGATGGAGTTATAAGATTCTCTATAAAATAGAAGGTTAATGTTTGAATAGAAAACTCTTAATCTTTTCCTTGCCCACATACTTTGTCTGATTAGCAAGGAAGTCTTATAATGAGTTTTAATATAAAAGAGTAGATACTGTAATTTACCCTTCTCAGGTCTGATAATGCCCGGGGTCTCGCCAACCTTTGAACCCGCTTACTTTACTAGGCTGGGGAAAGGATACCTTCTTGTGAATTTTGTTAAGGGTACTGTCATAAAGGTTTTTTCTCGAAACCTCGTTTCGCCCTTGCAGAACCTTGGTTTTTAACGGTGGATGAAAAAGGGTAACCAAACCCTACGTTTTCCCAGCTCTGTGAAACCTCGACCACAGAGCCTTATGTGGGAGGGTGTGAGTGGCTGTGCGCAACACAAAGGGCTACGCTGTTAGTCTTCCTTGAAAGATATCTTTTATGCATGTTTATTCTCAGGGATAAACCCCACCTCCTCTGATGGTTACCCAACACAGTACAGGAACTTCTATGGCAATGTAGATTCATTTAAACGCCCAAAATTTCAGCGTGGAAGAAAAATCTCAGGTAACAGATGTCAACTGTTAGAGTTACAAAGTAAAGGCATGGTCGGGATTTTAATTTCAGAGCCTGGTCCCTCCAAGTTTGGGGTCATGAGACTTTTCTATTTACTCAGCGTAGGTGGCTCACTTTAAAAATATGAGGGTGCCCTCACCCAGGGTTCTTAGAGTGTGACGTTCCATCCTAGGGTTTTCTTTTAAAAATATTTTCCTCTAGTTCATTCTTTTAAATCTACCAATACAAGTAGAAAAATATTAAGGGCGCAGGGTGGACATTAATCCTCCAGCACAGCCTTAGCAACCTGTATGGTGAACAATGTTAAACAAAAATGCCGAAAAAATAACCTTGTACAAAATCTATATCTTTGGATATAACATTTAGTTCTTTATTCTATGGTGGTGGCTTTAGATAATAATCACACTATTATTCATAGCATAAGCATATAAAAATCCACATCATAACCATGGAGCATTTAAATGGAAGAGATAATTTCATTTGCAGCCTATGCCTATAAAAATATAAATCCACATACAGGCAATGATATATATATAGAAGAAAGAAATAATTCTTTTTACAGCATACACATACGATCAAACAACCCTCATATTAAAACCTGTAAATCCAAAGTACTGAACTACAGTGGAATCAACCACGTTCCTCCCAACCATAGACTAGGATCAACTCTTCTGCCTCCTAGTCACCCCCGAGCCAAACCTCACGAGACAACAGTAAGTACCGCTAACTTTAGCTTCAAATTTTCATTCTGTCAACAGGCCATCCTGCCCAACAATAGGCACTCTAACAGCAAGAGTCCTTTCCCTAGCATACTCGGCAACGTCCTGCCTACACCATATGCTCTTTTTGTGCTTATTTTTCCTTGGATCCTTTTTTTTTTGTTTTTTCCTAGGTATTTCCTCATTATCCCTCTCCCCTTCCTCACCAGAATTCATAGGGCTAATGGTATCCCCCATTCCAGGGATGTGTCTGTGCTAATTATGCACTATTGACACTTATTTTTTCTAGTCCCCTGAAGTTAGCCGGTCTCTATCCTGTATTGTTTCTGGCAGGTTTCCTCTTTTAACCTAGCTGCTTCCACCTTATTCATTTGCATCTATTTTTGTCTTTTTCACTGTCATTAACCCTAAGGTTAATTTATTACATAGTCCTTCTCGGACTTTTGGCAGATTCTCTATCTGCCACAATTTATTAATTACAAATAGTGAGCATTTCAAAATTAAAAGTAAAAACATAGTTTGTACTTGGGGGGGGGGGGGGGGGGAAATAAAAAAAAAAAAAAAAAAAAAATTTTTTGGGGGGGGGGGGGGGGGGGGGGGGCATTACACCAAAATAAAGAAAAAAAAATATCATACATAATACTTAGTCAATTAGCCAAATTGGTAGTTCTACCCATACATAATACTTATGAAAGTATCATGTATCTTACATTTAATCTAAAGATTTATTTTTTATGTGAAATTGAATGGTATGTTTTTTGTGTGTATTACATTAGTTTTTCCCTTGTTTGGAAAGAGACATAATTTTTTTGTGATTAGTTGATTGTCACAACAATTAACACAACACTTGAAAATGCATGAAGCATGGAAACACTAAACATTGATTNTATAATTAATTAAAAATAAAAGATATATATTCATATATTCATTGGGTTTTCTTATTTTTTTCAACAATAATATTTTATAGTTTAAATAAGAAAAAATAGATACACCATATTAAAAACTATTAAACAAAAAAAAAAATAGATACATCACCTTGCCTTTAAATATTAAAAGAAAGGTTAAAAAACAAAATTTAATTTTCCAATATTCATGTAATCCATCCATTCAAATTCCCTCTCCCTTCCTCCAAAGTAAATAGCCATTCTACCTCATTAATGACATCCAAGACAATGGATATTTTATTTCACAAATTAAGTAAGTCATTTTCTCAACCATCCATTCAATGTCGAGAACACCCCAACCAACTTCCCCTTAGAAACCCCTAAATTTTCTCCCTTACATTCATCGAATTAGTCAAGGCACATATATATATTTTTTAATTTAATATTTTTCCAATGAAGTCACCACTCAACTTAAATACATAAGTTGTTTCTAATATTCAAGTAATGCAATCCATTCAAATTTCCTCTCCCTTTCTCCAAAGTAAATAACCATTCTACCTCATTAATGACATCAAAGACAATGGATATTCTATTTCCCAAATTAACTAAGTGATTTTTTCAACCATCCATTCAATATCCACAACACCCAAACCCATTTCCCCTTTGCAAACCCCAAATTTTCTTCCTTACAATCATGGAATTATTCACCACATTTCTAAGATGTTGGCCAACAACAATATTCTTAGTCATTTGAATCCACAAATACCTTCCTCTCAAATGGTTTACTAAAATCTCTTTTCCTATTGAATTACTAATTACCCAAATTTCTAGTTAACCCATAGATATTACTTATCAAAGTATCATGTATACCCTTTTAAGTATAAAACTCTTATGTCTTGTAACTCATATTCAATCAAATATGAACCATTTAGACAAAAAAAATAGTGTAGTACAATGTGAAGGTAATCGAGTATCAAAAGAAACCAAATACGTCTAATCCCTTTTCCTATTAAATTACCCGTTAGCACTGAGGATCACGCCCAAGTTTGCGGAATGCGAATCCCGAGGTAACAACAAAACCAATTTAGGAAAGGTGAGCTGGCTTCTTCCTTTCCAAAGAGGAATCTCTCACAAATATATAACAAGGCCATATTTAAAGACAAAACATGATTTAAGTTGATTTCACGTTTGAAACAAGACGAACACAATTGGGCTATGGAGTCATGATTATTAAAAAGACACAGAGTGATTTGCATAGGAAATGTCTACATAAGCAAGGTAGCACTTTGGTTACTGTGAATATATTCTTGGTCTAGTGGAATAGGAAGAAAGATGACATTCCATCAACATAGAGCAGCAGTTAGATTAATTCTACGTCAACTTTGGTAGAAATGATTTTGTGGATACCAGAGATGATAGATAGAGGATAACAATATACGAATTCTGAAACTATCTTACAGTTATCTCAAATATGTAGAAAAAACATAACAGAAATATTAATAAAGAAAACATGCACATAAAGGAAAGAGCTCACAGACTACAACTTGGAAATAAACATGAATTTCTGCATTTAAAAACCGACATCCGGCTCTGCACTTTTATTAAAACGGGTCAAAATTACATACACGCAACAATTTTTATTGGTTTCAACCCTTTCCCCCTCTGTATAGGGTATATTTATAATGTTCTAGACCCCCGAGGCCAACCTCAAAATAGGGTCAGAAATCAGTTACAACCATAATAGAACTCCTAACAAACTTAGACGTGGTGTATTCGCCAGGATTGATACATACAAAACAGAGAATATGAAGAAGAGCACATGCTAGGATAAAATGGTGATGTGACGCCTACAGTTTTTCGGCTCTCCTATCATGAAAATAATGACTCATGACACCTTTAACAATTTTCTACTGACTTGGCTTGAGTGATTTCTCCTCCAGTTAGGCATGCACCACATATTTCTACTTCTAGACCTTTTATTTTCATTATGTGTTTGATGGCATGTTCTTCTCGTGTTCACAGCTAGAAAAAAAGGTTTATGTCCCTTCTATGTTCAGCTCCCCGCCTAGCACTTCTATCTCTGGGAAACAGTTTTATTTGCATAGACCTGGAGAAGACAAACCTATTTTTTTGACAATAACAAGCCCTTGATGGGATTTTCATTCTTGTGCTTCTCTTCTCCCAGGAGCAAGGTCTTCCTACAAGTCATACTATGTGGCACCCCCTCAAATTTGTTATCACTCCAGATAATGTTCACAAGTGGATACCACGACAATGATGATGAAGGCCTATGAGCCTCCCTCCTCCTGCATGAGCATTCGCTCCAATGGGATTCCCATATCAATGGATACTACACATTGTGATTATGGAGAAAACGACTACGTTTGGAGGCTTTGATGGGATACCCATATGACTGGAGACCCTAGGCACTGCTTCCATGGGGGTGTTTCATTTTATCTAGACAAAATTGCCCTCACTATCCTTAGAAGGTCGTTCTAATGTGATGAACATACTTCCACCAACATTACTAGCATTAGAAAACTTCTCTAATATAATGAGCATCTTTACCCTGATGGTTGGAGCTCTCTTAGCAAAAAAGTCAAGGAATAACATAATTACGGAGTGGTGCCCATCGAAAAATAGAATATCGTGGAAAACAGGTTTCTCATGCATGAAATCCATCATAAACCTACTTTCAAGACTCTCAGGATTCTCGGCCAAATAACATTCAACCACCTCGCCTCTGTTCAACATTTACCCAGTCAGTATCTTCAAATTGCTTCTGAATGTGGTTCTTATAAAGGGATGGGTGGTCGAACTCAATAGTGGCCTCATCAAACCTTCAGACATGCCACCATCGAGTAGCATAATTATAGCATGCACGATCATGTGGGTTTTGGATCCAATCCTTATGCGGATATAACAGCCATGGCTGCCCCTTCTTTTTATGACGTCATGGTATCAACTGCAGAAGTGACCTCTGGCTTCAATCTTCATCGGCCCCCGATTAACTCATGGCATGTGGACTAGATATTTGGCATTCATCAATCTCTCTGGGTGACAGTATCAAAATGTCCTTTCTCTTTGCACCTCTGTTTCTTTATTCTACTCTATGTGAGGGCCTTACTCATCTTCCCTTGTTTGACCATTAGGACGCCCCCAATTACCATATGCATGAGGCAAGAAAACTTTGGATTTCGGGAAGTGATTTATGACATGGATTTCATTCACGGTCTTATATCCATTCAAGTGGTGTGTGGACCTTCGATTACCTGTCACCGGTATCCTTCGTGTACTCGCCTCCAAAACGTTGCTTCCTTCCTTCTAGGATGTGCAGAACTGCCTTCGACCATGGATCTTTGTTTTGGTCTTCACAAGGGCCTTTGAAATGTGTGAGCCATATGTAGACCCGTAGCTCTCAATCCTAATTTTTTCTCATGCAACTTTCAATGAGTGTAATCATTTTCAGCCCTTTGATCGAAAGGTTCTTCGATCCATGCCATCCATTTTTTACGGGTGCATCATATTTCACAAATCTCGAGGGTGATTTTCTTTGTGCATGTCCAATAAGTGGAATCACTGTCTGTTGTGGATATCTCCTCGACTCAACCCCCACCATCGAGACTTGTCTCCACTTTAGAACATTCCATGGATTTGGAAACAAGAATCCTCATGGGCACTTTAATTTAGTGGAATCTACCTCCTCCACTGATCTAGCCCCTGATCAATCTTGACCCTTGAAATATGCGGGTGTTTTAACCTATTCTACAAAATGAAAAAAAAAAACTTTTTCCGTGCATGTTATATTTGCGAGACATACTCCCTCCGTTTATCTGGCTTGTCCTTTGATCACCACCATTGAAATACTCTCCCCTTTACATGGACTCATTTGACCTGCATATCCCGTCTCTTTCCTCCACCTTGGAACGACGAAGGGCTTATGACCGTAGATCTGTTCATTTTTCTTCATCTGACAGACCACAACATCTGCAAGCTAACCTTCTCCTAATTAAGATGAAATTATTAATCCTATTTCATGTTCTCATGCAATCTCAGGGCCTAAAGGCTTAAGCCTTTTCAATCATCCTCCAACCTCAGCTTACAGATGACCCTTGTGGGAATTTACAAAAAACTCTCGAGGTCGTATGATGCAAAATATAGCAGATCTTATTTCTCCAACTACTTAGCACAAAACCAGTGCTAACAACTGGCTCCATATAAGGATGTTATCCTCCCTATGAGGTAGCAAAGAACCACTAGACTAGGTGTCGAATCCATTGGGAGGATCTCCAGACCTCACTACAAATCTCCAGTATTCTTTGAAAACCAAAACTGAACTAGCGTCGAAACAAAACTTGAAAATTGAAACTGATACTAAATTTAAAAAAAAAAATGATTGACATGTCGATCTTATTCATCTCTACATACCTACCCTACCTATTGAACTTCAATGCCTAGTCAAGTGACTTTTGAATTCTAGTGAATCTAGTCAAGTAGATGGTTCCACAAACCAGCTTTGCACTCATGTATCACCAAAGGCAGAAACAACAGACTTAATGGTAAAATGTTAGGACAAGGAATTTGATATTCATAGTTAATATATACATAGTCATTACCATTGCAAAGATCCTCGAGCTATTTTTCCACTGGATCGTGAAAACCTGTAGATTTTTCTGTTATTTTTTTTATATGACAGAACTGCTCCAACTACAACACCTTTAGCATCTTGTCGAAATGTTCCCCAAGAGAACTAGGCAATGAAAACTCCCGAGTAGCTTCAAATGAAAAAACAACTTCTTTACATAAGATCTCTGGGTTTAAAAATGGATTCCTCATATGTGTTTCGAAGGAAATAGCATTGTGTTCTTCAACAAAATCAGGAAAATTGATTCCTGAATTCAAAATACATAAGGGAACAACCCTTTTGGAGTTTCCCTCTCCTTCCTAGTGCATTCTTCCATCATTGCGAACTGATGATCGGTCTTCCTGGATGAAAAGTATTTCCATATATTCATCCACAGGGTCATAAAAAACATGACAGCCTACGAAAATTTCAGTCTTATGCTTATCTTGAGAAATTTGTTTGGGAAGTAATCCCTCTTGCATAGAATCAAACTGACCTTCAAAGGAAATATGAAAAAGGTACTCACAACAATTTTTAAATGAGACATCATGACCTTCCCTCAAACGTTCTAAATTTAGAACTTCATCTTTTGTATACACTTTAGCAAAGACACAATCATCTTCTCCAATAGGATCAAGCAAACAAAACACTTCCCTCTAACATGGAACTTCTGAATTTGAAAAACACGGGGAAACATTTATTTTGGGATCCTCATTTTCTTCTTTATCTTATCTCGAACTTACAAACTCTACAGCTGGTTTTTCGGACACGACATCCTAGTAATCATCTTCATACTCATCATACATTGACAGTCTAAAAACTTTTTTAGGATCATCACCAACAGGACTTATGATGAGCTGACTGCAATTTTCATAAAACAAATGGTTATCATCCCTTTCTCGCTCAACATTAATTTGATCCTTTTCTTTCCCATACAAAACAGGATTGGATGGCAAGGAAAGTTATTCCCGTTCACATTGCTCATTTTTCTCTACTTCCCTTCCCATATTGTCATGAATGTCTTGATCTAAAAATTTTCTAGACATCATAAGATTGTATTTGACCTCTAAGGAATCAATAAACTTACACTGCAAAGTAATTGGCCTTCTTTCCAAAAGAAGTAATGACAATTAAGGGGGAAAGACAGATGCATAATGCAACTTAGCAACACCTTCTAATGGTCAAATTTCCTTTGCCATACTATAATAAAAGATTGCAAGCCTCATGTTGAAATTGGACATAGTTTCATTTTTATGTTTCTTCATGGAATAAAAAATTGAAAGTATTTGGTGCAATGCTATCCTCTCACCCCGAAACCCTAAAAACATATGAGAAAACTCTTCCCACATATTGATGGATCCAGGCTGCGAATGTTTAAACCATTTCGTAACATATCCTTGTAAATATTGGGGAAAAGCTCTCATACAAACATCATCATGCTGTATCTCAAAGAGGTCAAGGAAATATTTGAAGGATTGTAGATGTTTCTCAACTGTAAGGTCCTTAGATTATCCATCGAACTTAGGAAGGTATTTGTATTGTTTTGTAGGAAAATCATGAAGTATATGAGGTAGGTGAAGCGATGTATACCGGTTTTGGGTATTGGACGAAATAGAGTTATGTGGAAAGGATGTAACCTCGACTTTAGTATTGTGAGGTTCGCAAGGCTGTTTTTTAATGTCATATGTTTCAGACCAATGGTATTGATCAAGATCAGATGTACATGATGAAGAGTGAATTCAAGAGTGAATTTAGGACTTTATTTGGAGGGAAATACACCATAAGGGATTATTTTGATAAACTTAGGGAAGGATAGGGAAATATTTACAAGAAAAGACAAGACATTTTGGAGAAAGATGAAATTCAAGTACCTTATAGTTTCATCAAGCCTTCCCATGTCTTTACAACAAGTTCACTTTCACCAGCAGAGTCCACCAATCACCTTTGAAGACTCAAATTTTTGGACAATGGCATGAGTGGAGTCACTAGAGCATTCGAAACACGAACTCTTGGGAGAGTGCAGTCATCGGGTGAAGGATCGATCATCTTCTTAATGTCTAACTGTCATTTACCGTCAACAATTGTATTTATAGCTCTATCATCCATACTTTGGGAAGATTCGAACCCTTCTTCTCATATAGGTCCTTCTGGCAATTGATCTCCCCGGTGGAGTCACCTTCCAGAATATTTTAGTGGAGTCGCCAGGGAAAATGATACAACCTTTTTCTCGTGTAGGTGCTGCCATTTTCCCACAGAATTTTTTTTTACCTTAGAATCTTTGTCGTTCTTCCTAGGTATGATTTGTAATTTCATCCTTGACAATGATGCAAGTTTGTTAGCACTCAGGATCACACTCAAGGTCGCGGAAGGCGGATCCCCAGGTAACAAAAAAACCGCTTTAGGAAAGGAAAGTTGGCTTCTTCCTTTCTAGAGAGGGATCTCTCACAAATATATAACAAGGCCATATTTAAAGAGAAAAAAAATTTAAGTTGATATCATGGTTGAAACAAGATGAACACAATTGGGCTATGGAGTCATGATTATTAAAAAGATAAAGAGCACTTTGCGTAGGAAATGCCTACAAAAGAAAGGTAGCACTTCGGTTACAGTCAATATATTTTGGGTCTAGTGGAAAAGGAAGAAAGATGACAGTCCATCAATGTAGAGCACTAGTTAGATGTATTCTACGTCAACTTTGGTAGAAATGTTTTTGTGGATACCAGAGACGATAGCTAGAACATGACAACATATGAATGATGAAACTATCATACACTTATCTTAGATATGAAGAAAAAACATAATGAAAAGATTAACAAAGAAAACATGCAAATAAAGGAAAGAGATCACAGACTGTAACTTGGAAATACACATGAATTTTTGCATTTAAAGATTGGCATCTGGCTCTATACTTTTATTAAAATGGGTCAAAATTACATATACGCAAAAGGTTTTACAAGTTTCAACCCTTTTCCCCTCTGTAGAGGGTATATTTATAATGTTCTAGACCCCCGAGGTCGACCTCGAAAGAGGGTCAGAAATCAGTTACAACCATAATCAAACTCCTAACAAACTTAGAAGCGGTGTATTCGCCACAATTGATACATACAAAATAGAGAATATGGAGAAGCACGCATGGTAGGCTCAAACGGTAATGCGACGCTTATAGTTTTTTGGGTTTCCTATCATGAAAATGATGGCTTGGGACACCTTTAGAAATTTTATACTGACTTGGCTTAAGTGATTTCTCCTCCCATTGGGAATAGAACACGTCTTTCTTCTTCTGGACCTTTTATGTTCATTCTATGTTCGATGACATATTTTTCCCGTGTTCATAGCTGGCATGAAGGATTATGTCCCTTCTGTGTTTGGCTCCCCACCCAACACTTCTGTCTCCTAGAAACACTTTTATTTGCGTATATCTGGAGAAGATGTAATATCCCAAATTTTGACCTAACACTTATGGGAATAAGCCCCATTACTTATGATGTTGCTTTGATGTTTATTTGGTATATTGGGCCTAAGAGCCCATTGCACATGAGAATGATGATTTTTTGGATATATTGGTCATAAGTTAGTTGCATATATTATATATATGTGATTTCATGTGTTGGGCATGGACCCTGAAGCACGTAATTGATGAGATGTTTGAGTTGAGAAAGAAGCTCTGGAGCACATAAGTATGTGATGTTTTATGTTGAGTGAGAAGCTCTAGAACACATCATTATTTAATGGTTGCGTTGAGCGAGAGGCTGTGGAGCACATGAGTATTTTAAATGTTTGTGTTGAGCGAGAAGCTCTAAAGCACATGAAAAGATAAAAATTGGATGTGTTGGGAATAAGCCATGGAGCCTTCCAAGTTGATGTTGAGCATAAGCTCTGGAACATCGGATCCTTGGCCATTTTATCCCTATGTGTATCCTACAAATACATCCTAGCATTAGTGTTGAGCGATGAGCTCTAGAATTGCACTAATTTTGCAACTCTTTATTTCTTAGCATTGAGTATGGGATCCGGATAAACGCTAGGAGTTACTGAAAAATTTATATGTTGAGTGAAAACGAATCTGATAAAACATTGATCTCATCTTAATTAATTTTAAGTGATTAAATGAAATTTCGAATTTCTGTATCTCATCAAAGTACTGAAGAACTACCATGTTATATTAGGGAATCCAACATGCAAGGAGGTTTAGAGTTTCCAAACCTAGTTGACCTAACCCCTACCTGAAGGCCTTATTGAAGAAAGTGACTAAGCTAAAAGAGAGGTGTCAAATGATTAGGGATCATGCTATATGATACTTAAAGTTAAAATATTAACAAATGGTATATATATATATATATATATATATATAATTTATACAGGACATGTATAAAATAATAAGCATAGTAATAATACTAGTTACTATAAGTAATAATGAAAGGATCCACATGTTATTATTATTACTAATGATAATTAAATATTAAAACACCTACAAGAGTCAAAGTAGGAACTAGTCAAAAGTTCTTAAGTTAATTTGAAATAAATATTAAAATTACTTAAATTAAATAAAAATGGTTATTCAAGAAATCAAATGATTCTTGATTTAACCGCCACTTTTCCTGAAACGTATGTCTATAAAAACCAAATCCAAAGAGAGGCTTGGGGGACAATTGGATTATTCCATATTCTACCTGATTATATTCAAGAGAGTTCTTGGAGAATATTTTTCCTAAAAGAAAAAAAGAAACTGATACAAAACCTGACACCCCAGATAGGGAAGCCTTACCTAAAGATCTCTAACCTACGTGCATGTTGGAACCAGCTCGGAGGGATCCAGATTGAAACCAGGAATGGTTCCGGGTCATGGTTGGGTGGAACGTGGTAGTTCCCAAGTTATTTGATATCTGAACAGAGGTCATATCTATCTATGAACTTGTTAATGCTGGGTATTTAAGTGTGCAGGATTTGCAACCATTAAAATATCTTCGACTTGCAAGTATCAGGTTCTTGATTTTTCCCTTGCAATTTACATAGGTTTTCCTATTAAATGAGGAGATTAAATTATGAATGGATATTAGTATGTTATTTTTTGCATTATTCTTCCATTACTTACAGGTTAAATTCATTTTCCCCTAACAAATGTATTTCTTGTAATAGAGGCTAGATTATTATTTAAGCTAGAAATTTCTTGTTTACTTTTTAAAAGTTCAAACAAAATGGTAAAAATCATATTTTAGGTAAATAGATCTTATTAACCCTAACAGATGAAACAATCAACCAAGGAACTATTTAAAAAAATAACCAACTCTGTATCTTTTTCTCTGATGGTAGATTTCATATTTCCAGCAGGATTGTGTTATTATTAACCATCAAAACAAATACTTACAAGGTGTATCATAAATTATATGCATAAAAAGTATAACTTAAATATCATTGTTGAAACCTTAAATTTAATAAACAAAAAAATAAAATAAACAGATTTAACCTATTTTGAAACCTACAAATTAAACATTAAAAAACCCCAAACAATATTTCCAACTTTATAAATTTACCTACATAGTATGCCAGCCATCGAGACCTATCAATGTCCATAGGAATGATTTATTATGAACAACAATCATACTATCTACCATCAAGAGAATACTCAAACTTAAACCTAATACAAACTCATTATTGAATATCATATCCGTTTAAAAGGATTCATGATCAAATCTTGTCGGCACTTCTGCAAAAACAAAACCCACTCCTACAATATTGAACCACCAACCCACGCAGCCCAGGAATGAATCTGGTAGGATCACATTTTAAAACTAATTTTATATCAATCCATGCTAGGAATCGAATCCTGTAGGATTTGATTTGCAAAAATGATAGTGCTGTAAGCTTTACAATTTTCCACTTAATTCAAAAGTAAACTACGCTAATGAAAATAAAATACATGAAGGATTAACCATCAAAACCTTACACATGCTACGTATTTCACATAAGGGTTGAAGAGGCAGCTAGCAAGCTCAAACCCAAAACCCATTTTTAAGCCGTAATCAAAATCATTGCTCTGTCAATGTTCCACATTTAAACCAAACAAAATATACATGCTGCATTTCTTCATCAAGGATCATGGCCGAGAAGTAAAACCCCACTAAAATTATCCATTAAAGACAGAACCCAAATATTTAAAAAACAACAACAAAATCCATTTAAAAGAACCTACTATATGTACTATCCTAGCCACAACATTTACATTTTCGCAACAATAATCCAAGCTTACGACCATCTCCATAAATAACCATAGGCCTGTAAACTTAAATCATAAAATACAATTTAAATAACATTTTCCAGTAAGAAACTATATACAGTCGCAAATCGACAAAGTTTCCATTACAAGCCATGGCATTACCGTAAGTTAAACTCATCGTTTAAAATCAAAACACAAAACTTCCATTAATAGACCAAAACCAACATTTAAGTTATAAACATCAAAATGATTACAGACATGGCCAAAGGCCCACATTTTCAAATAATATTTACATACACATCCCTAGATGGTCATTAAAAAAAATAAGTCCCATACATTGGAAAACCCACAGCCAAGATATTCACCACATCAATCTAAATTACAACACAGAGCTTCAAATCTCTCCTAAAACATCTATACACAGAGGTAACAGTTCAAGATTTTTTTTACATGGATTACCCATAAATGCTATTGTATATGTCCTGGTAGACACCATGAACTGTGAATTGTGGAAATTGAACCCAAGAGATAGAACAATTATACTCACAAAATTACAAATAAAACATGCAAAATTAATACCAAAGGAGACTGAAATTGGAGCATAACACTAATCTGTATCGAATAAGTGTACAATAGCCAACATTGTGAAGTAATAGGCTGCTTCAATATATCATTACATGAGAGAATCGAATGCATAAAGATTCCATTCGAAATAGTAAAAAAGTAGGCTTACCAAATCTAGTCAAATCCCCCATAGGTGCATAAAGCAGTTTCCAAATATATGAAGATGCTCACGAATTTGGTAAGTCAAGTGGGAAAGCTAAAGAGGGATGGAAATACAACTCATTCATGATTTTATTTGGAGAAAAGGAGGGAGGATGATGTGGGAAAAAAACAAGTCAACTACACCTAGTCTAGCTTTTCCTTTTGCCTTAAATCATAATAAAACATGCAGCATTTCAGAAAAAGAAGATATGCCCTTTGGAGGATCTAGAATAAATAAGACATGACAAATTGGGTTTCCAGGATGTTTCCCAAGCACTCCATGACTTAGTTTTAGCATGTGTTTACTTCTAGGACATGTAGAAGGCAACTAGAATAGAATGGAATCTAGGAAACTAGGTAATAAGACAAAAATAATTAAATTAATGTCTAATGTAGGTAACTATGGGTTGATTATTCTAACACCCCCCATTAAGCCTGAATTTATAAGTAAATATCAGAAAACTATAGGGCCTAGAAATAAGGATTAGTCACCCTTTACATACTGCTTGTCCATACAACCAAGGAAAGAGGGAAAAACCCAGTGGGAAAATCCTTGTTTAAACATGGATAGGAAATTTTTTTTTTGAAAATATTGTCATCAATCATGCTTCACAACATGATCAACAATCCCCAGTAGTGATTTGAGATTTCTGAATGTCTTCTCACAAAAAAATGTGGTGAAGATATCTGCTACTTGTTCTGAAGATGCACAGAAGAGTAGATCAATGGTACCATCATGCACAAGCTGTCTGATGTAGTGCATATGGATCTCAATGTGCTTGGTTTGCTATCTATGAACTGGATCATTTCAGATTCAAATGGTGCTCTAATTATCATATTATATAATAGTTGAAAACTATGAATCGAAGCCACATTATCCAAGTATCCCCTGTAACCACAAACATTGAGTTGCTGCATTTACAACGCCTCTATACTCTGCTTCTGTAGATGAGAGTGCTATGGAACTCTACTTCTTGCTTGACCAGCTGATTGGTCCTTCTGCAAGCATGAACACATATCTTGATGTAGACTTTCTATCTGTGTTTTCACCTACCCAATCACTGTCAGTAAACCCAATCAAGTCAATATCGGATTTTGTTTTGTAGGAGATCCCATGAGTTCTTGTTCCTTGAACAAAGTTTAGGATCCTTTTGGCTGCTCTCCAGTGTATCTCATGAGGCCAATCCATGTATCTCGAACCCACACTAACTGCATAATATATATCAGGTCGAGTGTGTGTAAGATGAAGTAAACAGCCAATCAACTGTTTATACAGTGTATTATTTACCATAGGAGAAGAACCTGCGTCTTCAAGCTTAACTCCTGAAAGGAAAGGAGTCTTGCTTGGCTTGCAATATTTCATGTTGAAGTTTTTTAGCAAATCCAAAGCATACTTGGACTGATGTAATTTGATTCCATGTTGGGATTGAGCAATTTAGAGACCCAAGAATTGGCTCAACAATCCCAAATCTATCATAGAAAATGCATGGTTCATTGCATCCTTTAAGGAGGAAATCTGTTTCTTTGAACTTCCTGTAATCAGAATGTCATCTACATACAAGAAAATAATCATCAAATAACCATGAATCAGCTTCAAATAGACATTAGGATCATACTTGCATCGAACAAAACTCAGTTATAGCAAAGAGTCATCAATCTTGGCATACCAAGCCCTAGGGTCTTGCTTGAGCCCATACAATGATTTCTTTAACCTGCACACTAAATATGGATTAGAAACAAACCCTTTAGGTTACTGAATGTAAATATCCTCAGTGAGATCTCCATTTAGGAAAGCACACTTTACATCCATGTGATGCACTTCCCACTGCTTCGAAGCTGCAATGGCCAGAGCTATCCTTATGGAGTCCATCTTTGCCACTGGTGCAAAGGCTTCATTAGTCAATACCATGTACTTGTGAGTATCCCTTGGCTAGAAATATTGCCTTATATTTCAAAGGTGAACCATCATCAGCAAACTTAGTCTTGAAAACCCACTTACATTGAACTAGCTTCCTCTTTGGGGGAAGATCAATCAGTTCCCAAGTGTTATTCTTCTGGAGCGAGCAGAATTCTTTTTTCAATGGTTGTTTTCCAAATTGGATCATGTGCTTCATATTCATATGTTTGTGGATCTGATTCAACCATATGATAGCACTTCTCAGCAAATATAGGATCTTTCACACAAAGGGCACTCTCAAATTGAGATCTAGTCCTCCTAGTGTCATTAGGATTTTTAGCTAGTTCCCCAGCTGCATGAATGGTATTTGCTGCCCATTTTGGTCTTGTAGGAATGTTAGGATCTGAAATCAAATCATCATTATCAGACATATCAGAATAAGCAAACTCATTAGTCTCTCCGCTTACAATCAATGGATATGGTGGTGAAGAAGACTCTCCAACTTCAACTGCTACTAAAGGCTCTTCTTGGAAATGAACACTTCTTTCAATGAAATATTTGTTAGTTCTCAAGTTGATCAGCTTGTACCCTTTTGAATCTTCATAATACCAAACAAATAGGAACTCTTGGCTTTGGGGTTGCAAAGCCTTTCTCTTTTCAGTTGGAATTCTATCCCAAACCTTTGAGCCAAAAATATTGAAATGGGTCACGTCTGGCTTGCGCCCACTCCAAGATTCAAAAGGAATCATACCATCAAGATTCTTATGAGGTGCCCTATTCTGAATGTAGGATTCACATTTTATAGCCTCATCCCAAAAATTTGGTGGCAAAGTCTTAGCCTCCATCATGCAGGTTGCCATCTCCTGCAGTGATCTGTTCTTTCTCTCAGCAACACCATTTTGTTGTGGTGTGTAAGGGATTGAATGCTGCATCTAAATACCTGCATCTTTGAAATAATGAATGAAATTTGACTTGACATACTCACCACCATTGTCAGATCTGAGGATCCTTGAGTTTCCTCCCAGACTGGTTTTCAACCAAGGCTCTAAAGACTTTGAAGAGGACAAAAACTTTAGACTTATGCTTTAGGAAGTGAACCCAACAATACCTGGAAAATTCATCTATGAATGTCAGTTCATATTTGGCTTGACTCATGGACATATGAGGGAATGGACCAGCAATGTCATTGTGGATCAGATCAAGAGGTGAAGAGGTTCTCTCACGACTAGCTTTGTCATACTTGTGCTCTAGGTGTTTTCCTAGGATACAACCTTGATAGACTCCCTTAGAAAACTTGATCTTTGGTAACCCTATGACCATATCATTTTCATTCAAATTAGAAAGATATGTGTAGTTAAGACCGCCAAATCCCTCATGCCAAAGCTTTTTTGCTTCATTAGCATGAATCAGAAGAGCAGAGGGGTTTGAGTAGGGTGGAAAATGGGAAAACTTGTATACCTTCGAAGTGTGATCAACAACACCTTTTCCTATGAATTTACCATTCAAAATATCAGTGATTTCAACATCATCAGGGGAGAAGATGACCTTCTTTGGAGACCCAGTATGAGTCATCTAATACATTGACAAGAGATTAGAGGCAAGACCTAGAACATACAACAAATTATTGAACTTACCATGGTCAATATCAATCCTTCCCTTCCCCAAAATGTCAGTGAGAGAGTCATCTCCCAAAACTATTTGTGGACCTTTCGACATGTCAAGAGAGGAGAATGTCTCTTTTGTTGAAACCATATGTCTAGAAGCTCCAAAGTCTATGATGAAGCTAGGTGAGCTTGATGTGCTAGCAACCAAGGCATGCACTCTCTCTTTGTCCTCTGAATTTGATCCTCCTTCCCTCTTCTTTGAGCAATCAGGAAGGGAGATGTTATTCTTTTCCAGGAGTTTGGTCAACATGTCAATTTTCTTCTTCATACAAGATCTCTTAGGATGATAGCCCTCACTGCAGTATGCGCACTTTCTCATTTCTCCTTTGTTCTTCTTCTTCTAGGAGTTCTTCTTGGAACCTTGGGGCTCCTCTTGAGACTTGTTCTTGTCTCTCTTTTTCTCAGGTGGATTTTTAGCTTTTTTATTTCTTTTTGAATCCACCCTTGAATCTGCAGCAACCAAAGCTTGGTATTTGGAAGGTTTGATGGTTCCCATCATCACCAACTTATCTTTCTCTTGTGTGAGGGATTCCATGAACTCTGCAAGATTAGGAATCTTCTAGGCTCGAGCTGACAACTTGGTGGCAAGGAAGGTCGACACAAACACTAAATAGTTAGGACCAATATTAGAGAGTATGGCCAAGACTAGTTTCTCTTCCTTCTTTTCAATTCCACACAGTTTCAACTGCAAAACAAGGGCCTTAAACTTGGAAAAGTAGAGTTGCAATGATTCGAAGCTACTGTGACTCAAGGAGATCAACTCATTCTTGATTTGATGTCCTCTCATCTCATCTATATTTCCAAAAATCTCTTCTAGCTTCTCCAACACTTCATTAGGTGATGTCAATCCATCAAGATGGAAGAGGAGGTCTCTTGAAATGCTCAGACAGAAAATTCCATAGGACTCATCCCTCAGGTTGTGCCATTTAATTTTCTCTGTAGTTGCATTGGGCTCTACCTCAGTTTCCATAGTCACCCTATAGATACCTTTCTCTCTCACCAATATCTGCATCTCAACTTTCCACTCAAAGAAATTAAATGGAGTCAAGATGATCTTTTAAGATTGGTTCATAGCTTAGAAACGGTGCCCTCTAGTCAGCGTAATGCGCTCCCAATCAATGATGTTGAACCTGCAATAGAAATATGGAACAAGAGAAATCAATCTACAAAGGCTCTGATTCCATGTGTAAATTGATCCCAAGAGATAGAACAATGACACTCACAAAATCGCCAATCAAACATGCAATATTAACACCAAAGGAGATTGAAATTGGAGCATAACACTAATCTGTATTGAATAACTATACAATATCCAAGCTTGTGAAGTAATAGGATGCTGAAATATATCATTATATGAGAGAATCGAATGCATAAAGCTACCATTCAAAATAGTAAAAAAGTAGGCTTACCAAATCTACTCAAATCCCTCATAGGTGCATAAAGTAGTTTCCAAATATATGAATATTCTCACGAATTTTCTAACTCAAGTGTGAAATCTAAAGAGGGATGGAAAGACAACTCATGCATGATTTTATTTGGAGTAAAGGAGGGAGGATGACGTGGGAAAAAAACAAGTCAACTACACCTAGTCTAGCTTTTCCTTTTTCCTTAAATCAGAATAAAATAGGAAGCTTTTCAAAAAAAGCAGATATGCACTTTGGAGGATCTCGAATAAAGAAGACATGCTAAATTGGGTTTCTAGGATGTTTCCCAAGTGCTCCGTGACTCATTTTTAGCATGTGTTGACTTATAGGACATGTAGAAGGCAACTAGCATAGAATGGAATCTAGGAAACTAGGTAATAAGACAAAAAAAATAAATTAATGTATAATGTATGTAACTATGGGTTGATTATTCTAACATGAATGGAAGCCATGTCACCTGCAAAAAGAAACTGATGCTTGTTAGAAGTATGCTAAACCTCCACTTGAAAAAAAAAAGTTATAAAGCTGCAAACCCAAGTGGAGAAAATACCTTCCAAAGCACAGGGAAAACCAGTCCTCCACAGTGTGACAAAACCAGGGAGCCAAAGAGAGAAATAACCCATAGTAGTAACAAATGGTTTTCCCATCCATGACAGACCAATCATAGGGTTCGATTTCCCCCATTCCAAGGAGCATTTACTCAGCCAACGTCATGATATTTACCCTCATTCCTATAGTTTGAAACCCACAAATGCGATTTTGTATTGAAACCACCATCAAAACCTTCGTTGACATAGATAAGCCAAAGTTTCATGGCATATAGAATATGCCATGAATGGCTCTTCATATATATCATGTTGCATATAAACTTTAATACAATATGGTTAAGTCTTATGACTTAAGACTCTAACATTTAGGCATAAAAACATTCCAAGCCATATGTTATAAATACTAAGCATAGGAATAACATTTATCAAGTCTTAAGCCACAATAATAATGTTAACTAGATAGGTGCAGGTTTGATAAAACCCAACTTTGCATAACCATTAATGTAATCAGTAGCAGTAGGAATAGTTAGGCCATGAATCTAGTATTGTCGTCTTCGAAATGCATACAATAGTATAGCATAGATAACATGTCAAAGTTTAGCTCTCGTAGAAAGTTTTTACCATCTAATGAACTTGCAAAAAGGAAGAAGAACTTTGCATTGGTTCAACATGAACTAAGTAAAGCCCGTAACAAGTTACTTCTCCCAGTGGTCCTATAAGGGATCCAAATCCCGCCACTCCAAACCTTGGCAGTTAAAGATAAGTCGGGACTTCTCAAATACAATGAACAAAACTTATAACTAGGAAGTAAGATATAACTTAAAAAAAACACACGCACATGCATGATAAGAAATAATCAATAAGCAGTGTAATAATCTAAACTAGTTTAAGTAAAATAAACATATTACATTGTTACATTAGTAACCACATTGGAAAAATATCTAGAAATGGTAAGGGCAGCTTACAACACTTTGGTGTAGAAAAAAAATATTGACATATTACGTAGAACATGAATTAATGTCCAGAATAGGCAGTAATTAACTAGCCTAGAATTCTTTATTTATTTCCAAATTTAAGGACATTACAGAAGACAACCCTATTTTTTTGACAGTAACAAGCCCTTGATGGGCTTGTCATTATTTTGCTTCTCTCCTCCCAGGAGCAAGGTCATCCTACAGGTCATACTGCATGGAACCTTCTGGGATTTGTCATCACCCCAGATAAAGTTGGAAAGTGTATTCCATGACAATGTTGATGAAGGCCTTTGAGCTTCCCTCCTTTCGCATGAGCATTCATTCCGACAGGTCGCCCCTAGCAATGGATTCTACACAATTGTGATTATGGAGACATCAACCACGTTCGGAGGCTTCAGAGGGATACCCATTTGATTGGAGACCCTAGGCACCGCTTCCATGGGGGTGTTGCATTTTATCAAGACAACATTTCCCTCACCAGCCTCAGAAGGTCGTTCTATAATGATGAACATCCTTCCATCAACCTTACTAGCATTATAAAACATCTATAATGTAATGAACATCTTTACCCTGATGGTTAAATCCCTCTTAGAATGAAAGACTAGGAATAGTAGAATTTCAGAGTGGCACCCATCGACAAATATAATACTTTAGAAAACAGGTTTTTCATGCATGAAAGGCATCATAGGGTCTCCTTTCAAGGCTCTCAAGATTCTTGGCCAAATAAAATTCAACCACCTCGCCTCTCTTCAACATTTACCCAATCTGTATCTTCAAATGGATTCCAGTATTGTTGCTTATAAAGGGATGGGTGGTCGAGCTCAGTAATGGCCTCGTCAAACCTTCACACATGCCAACATCAAGCAACATAATGATAGCACATACGATCATGTGGTTTCTAGATCCAATCCTCTTGCATAAATACCAACCATGGTGCCCCTTTTTGTTACGAGATCATGCTACCAACTACGAAATTGACCTTTTCCTTCAATATTCATCAGCCCTTAGTTAACTCATGGCAAGTGGACTAGACATTTGGAGTTCATCAAACTCTCTAGGTGACTGTACCAAAATATCCTTACTCTCTGTGCCTTTGTTTCTTTATCCTACTCTATGTGAGGGATTTACTCATCTTTTGTCATTTGATCATTAGGACACCCCCAATTACCATACACATGAGGTCGGAAAAATTTGGATTTCGGGAAGTGATCTATGTCATGGATTTAATTCATGGTCGTAGATCCATTCTAGTGGCGTCTAGACCTTTGATTACTTGTCACCTCTATCCCTTGTGTACTCACCTCCAAAACATCACTTCCTTGCTTCTAGGATGAGTAGAACTACCTTCAACCATGGATCTTCATTTTGGTGTTCACAAGGGCCTTTGAAATGTGTGATTTGTATGTAGACTCATAGCTCTCAACCATGATTCTTTCTCATGCAACTTTCAACAAGCGGAATCATTTTCAGCCCTTTGATCGAAAGGGTCTTCGATCCCTTCCATCCATTTTTTACGGGCATACTGTATTTCACAAATATTGAGGGTGATTTTCTCTGTGCATGGCCAATCAATAGAATCATTGACCGCTGTGGATCTTTCCTCGACTCAAAGCTCGCCGTCAAGACTTGTCTCCACTTTAACCCATTCCATGGATTGGGAAACATGAATCCTTATGGGCATTTTAATTTAACAGAATCTACCTTTTCTATTGATCTATCCCCCGATCAATATCAACCCTTGAAATCTGCTGGTGTTTTAACCTATTCCGTAAAATGCAAAAATGAATTTTTTTTGGTGCATGTTATCTTTGCCAAACATACTCCCTCTATTGATTTGACTCGTCCTTTGATTGCCACTGTTGAAATAATCTCCCCTTTGCATGGCCTCATTTGAACTGTGTATCCCATCTCTTTCCTCCACCTTGTAATGACGAAGGGCTTATGACCATAGAT
This sequence comes from Pseudotsuga menziesii, assembly GCA_001517045.1. Taxonomy (NCBI): domain Eukaryota; kingdom Viridiplantae; phylum Streptophyta; class Pinopsida; order Pinales; family Pinaceae; genus Pseudotsuga; species Pseudotsuga menziesii. The sequence continues at coordinate 34,290 of LPNX010513428.1, read as the reverse complement.
CCGTTCACTTTTCTTCATCTGACGAAACACAACATTTGCAAGATAACCTTCTCCTGCTTAAGATGAAATTCTTAAGCCTATTTCATGTTCTCATGTAATATCAAGGCCTAAGGCTTAAAAATTTTCAATCATCCTCCAACCTCACCTTAGAGATGACCCTTGGGGGAATTTACAGAAAAATCTTGAGGTCGTATGATGCAAAATCCAGCAGATATTATTTCTCCAACTACTTAGCACGAAACTAGTGGTAACATTACCAATTAGCCAAATTGGTAATTATAGCCATACATAATACTTTTGAAAATAATCCCTTCTAAGAATTAAACTTTTATGTATTGTAACTCATCTTGAGGGAAATAAGAACGACTTCGACCAAAAAAAAAAGTCTAACCACTTGTGACATATTTATATTTTTACAAGTAATTTTAATTATATATTAGTTGTATAATTAATTAAAAATAAAAGATATATATTCATATTGAAATATTTCTTGATGTATGTCAAATGTTTACTGGGTTTCCTATTTTTTTCAATGTTAATATTTTATAGTTTTTATTTAAGACCCTTTAACATAAATAATTTGATACTTAATAGTTTGATACATAAGACCCTTAAATATAAATTAATATGGACCCATTTAACATAAATTTGCATGGAAATATTTCTCAATGTATATGCAAATTAATTATTGGTTTTTGCCTATTATTGAAACAAAAAATATTTAATAATTTTAATATATATTGAATAATATTTTTGCAACTAAATACTTCTTTAAGTGATTATGTTCTCGTAATAGTATGGGAAACTTCTTGAACATAAACTTGGGAAACTAGCATAACGGTTTTATAGAATAATTTCGCAAGTGCTTCATTGATTTAATGATAACCCAAATGTTGCCATACTTAAAGCACTTATAAGAAATTCATTGCATTGGTTAGTATGACCACAAATAAATGTGAACATAAATAATTTGATATTCTTTCCTTTTCATTTTATAAATATCTCTCAATGAACATTATTAACAAAATCAACAACCAAGTTCGTAATGCCATTAGCTTTTTTTTGGAGCATTTTGAAATAAACGGTCTTATTCCATGTAACCTTCAACCCCCATTACACATGTGCATCATAAAACCTACAACAAACAAAATCCGCTTAGACCCATAGTTAGTCGTCTTGGATCCCGATGCGGTAGTGTGAATATTAGCTAATAAATTGCAACTTTTTACAGTTCAAATAACCTCATTTGTTAAGGAATCTTTGGATTTTATTTATAAAATTCACAATCTCAATATTGACAAGGATTACATCATGGTTAGTTATGATGATGTTTCTAGATTCACCAAAATTTATTAGTTTTCCCTTTCTTTGGCAAGAAACATAAATCATACTTCCCTAAGTATTATGAAAGTATACATGATACTTTCATAAGTATAATGTATACTTAGACCTAAAAACCTAATAATACACATGCATCCTAAAACCTGCAACAAGGACAATCCACTTGGAACCATTCTTATCCGACTTGGATCCTAATGCCTTAGTGTAAATTTTAGCTAATAGAGTGCAACATTTTACAGGTCAAATAACCTCATTTGTTAAGGATTCTTTGGACTTTATTCATAAAATTCACAATCTCAATCTTGATGAGGATGAAATAATGGTTAGTTATGATGTTGTTTCTAGATTCACCAAAATTCATTATTTTTCCCTTTCTTTGGAAAGAAACATAAATTTTTTGTCATTAGTTTACTATCGCAACAATTCAAAATACATGAACTATGCACACACCTAAAGATGGTTGTTTTTAACTCTAGGTATAATAAGTAAATACTTTTTTTTTAACATTTGTTTTGTTTCTATAATAAATGTTTATTATTATTATATATTATACTTTGGGTATAGTAAGTCAATCATTGCTTTTAACATTTTTTTTTCTATAATAAATGTTTATTATTTATTATATATTATATGGAATGGTCAATGTTTATTATGCTTAAAAAAGTTTCATATTCATATTAGTAAATCATTATTATTTATTATTCATTTCACAGTATATATATTATTAATTTCAGAGCCTCAATCTTGATGAGGATTACATTATGGTTAGTTATGATGTTGTTTCTAGATTCACCAAAATTCATGTTTCCAAATCTCTAGACCTTATTTTTAATATGCTTGATGTTGATACGTTAAAGGTAACTTGAAAATCCCTTCCATGTACTTTATTTATTTTCAAAAGGAACAAACTTAACACACATCTATGGGGTCTTTCTTATCCAATATAGTGTAAAACATTTTATTAAAATCAACAACCGAGTAAGTAAGGTTATTATCTCTTTTTTGGAAAACATTATTGAAATTGGGGTTTATGGTCATGATAGTTCGGGAAATTGATAACGATTACAATAAAGAAACTAACATCCTCTTCATGTGTTGGATAGCAATGCTTATCGATAATTATGACAGTAGAGCTATCAGGAATGGAAGTCTTGAATGACTGATGTGCAACTAGCACTTGTGCATCACCATGTTAATTTAGTAATATTATCATTTAAGACAAATTGAATTAAACCATTATATTATACTATTGTATTCCAAAGAAAAAATTTGTAATAATTAAATACTATAAATAAATTGTAACTTTATTACAACATATTCATTTAAAAATCATTAGAGTGTCATTAGAGAATTTTATAATATACTTTCTTATTCCACCTAACCTTCAACCCCCATAATACATATGCATCCTAAAACCTGGAAAAGGGAAAACCCAATTAGACCCATAGTTAGCAAACTTGGATCCCTATCGATGCCTTATTGTGAATTTACTATTAGGACCTTGATTACAAGTTTTTGGAAGCTAAAACATGTCTGAAAACCTTATTTTATTACAATGTTTACAATGCAGGTCAAGGTTCACACCAACCACACGAGGCAATACACCCTCCGAAGGTTCTAAACATATTTTAAGTTTGTTGGGATTAATATTACCCCTCCCGTCATTTAAATTTCATTAGAACTTCATAAGAAAAATTTATAATAAACTTTATTATTCCACATAACCTTCAACCTCCATAATACATATGCATCCTAAAACATACATCAAGGACAACCCAGCCTAAGCCTAGGGCTCCCCATAGGGAAATAATTTTTATAACTACTCGTTCCCAGTTTTCGTACTAACCGTTTCGATCAAAATTTAGATTTATTTTTAGAGGGGACAAACTCAATGCCGATGCAAAACTTAAATATCCAGGTAACCATACTTACAAACCATAAGGGTTTTGAAACAAGGCATGGTAATTGTTCGGCCAAGAATCCCTATTTTCATTAACCCAAAAAATGCATGTTGTTCAAACGACTATACTTAAAAACTCCCTTTCCTCAACCTAGGCCCCCCCATAGGGAAATAGTTTTTATATGTACTCATTCACAGTTTTCATATTAACCATCTCGATAAAAATTTAGGGTTTATGATTTAAAGAGAAGGACCAACTGAACACCTGGGATAGGTATTGAAACATCGAGAAGAACAAGTGTAAGCCCTAACTTTCACATGAGCGAAAAAATAAACCTTTTGTTGGGAAACTTTTACAGTGCAACTTGGATGGCGTGAATCTTTACCATCTTAGAAAATGAGTCAATTTTAAGAAATTATGAATCGAGTTCATGGATAAACACCATATTTTACAGTTACAGTAACAGAATGCAGTTAACAAGAGGATTAACTATTGTTAAAATGAACAAAACTAAGGTATTAAATATCTTTCAACAATAACATTAATTTCTGCTAGGAAATTTCCTTACGAAGAAATCCATCAGCCACTTTAAACTTAAATAAAGATATCAATCATGTTTTAAATAGTACTGTTACAGTAAATTAAAAAAATGAGCCAAAGATTTTGCCATAAATTTAAAATAAAATGGTAGTACGTATTGAAAGGTTAATTAACACTCTTAAACCCTTCCTAGATTTGATAAACATTTCTATCAGTAAAATGGTGATGCAAGAGCATCTTGCTCTCCATTCAATTTTCAAGTGCAATGTTTGTTTAGATCTGGGAGGGGTCTTCAATTTTGAATTGATGGTATTTGAACCATCACATTGTAAATAAACCTATTTTTTATTTGATTCTATATAGATGGCGAGTCATTTAGGTGAGTCACCATGAGGATGAGTGAGTCATTGGGTCAATTGATGAATCATGTAACAAAGTCATCAATTAGTGGTAGCGAATAATAGGATAGGATTAAGGGTTTATTGTAATTAGGATTAGTTAGAAGATTATGAGGATATGAACAAGAAATGGTTCATGAATCCAATTGTATATATATGTAATACTATGAGGCATAGGTAGGATATAGATATAGAGAGAGATAGACAGGAGTAGAAGAAGTAGTCAGAAAAAAGTAAATCTCGCTCAAGTAAGGCCAATTAAAGGTTTATCAGGCCTAAGGCGATCAGAACACAGGTTATGAGACAATTATGAATGTATCGTTTCAGTGTGTGAATGAAAAATCCTATTTCAGCATAATCTCTGTGTGTAAATTCAATTCTTTCTGAGTGTGTGATTTCGTGAATTGAATATTTTTTTAAATCCTCTGTTAATGAGTGATAAGCTTGCGTGTGAATTTAGGTATTCTGAGAGGGAAAGAATATAGAGGTCACTTGATCAATTCTTCGATCAATCGAAGGAAGAATTTGATTAACAAGAATTCATTAATGGATTTTATCTCGAATTAACCTTGTTTCAGGTTCGGGATCTACATATCGCTCACTGCAAGGATCGATGAAAACTAGATTTTAAAGTATGTGTAGGTGAAAATATGGATCGACAACAGAGAAATATTCACGAAGCGAATGTGAACGAGATATAAGACATCCTCAAGGGTAAGTGGAATTTTGTTGGAGGTAGAAAAGAAAGTATGGATCTGAAAATTTAGTTCAAGATATGCAATCTGCAATAGATCGATGGTCGAGAGCGGGGCCACAAATAATTGATCATGTGGAAGAGTTGAAGTGTGGGAAACCCAACTTCGAAAAAAATAAGTTGGAACGAAGATCTGCAACCTGCAATCCGCACTGCAGAAAGGGAAGTGTGGAAAGGTGCATGTGTAAGGATAATTACGAATGCAGAAGTGTCAAAGTGCAGAAGTTCAAAAATTGGAGAAGTGAGTTTTCCGATTTCCGCATTCCGCATTGCAGAAAAGGTGAATGCGGAAATCCCATTGCGGAAGGGAGCATGCATAAAGTTGAAAGGTGGAAGAGATAGTTGCAGAAACCCCAAAAATCCAAGGATTTGGGTTGTAGAAGAAGGTTTAACATAGAAATCTGGTTGTCAGAAAGGGTTTAAAGTCCCTCCATGCTCTAAAGTTCATGTGTCTGATTTCAGAGGTGGGAAAAGGTATTCCCTAAGGTGGGGTTGGAATCAGTTTTTGTATCCAAGTAGAACAAGGATTTTGCGTGAGAGGTAAATCAATTTTTGATTTTCAATTCATTTTAAATTGAAGGCTAACAATTATGTTGAGAGGGTATTCATAATTGATTGCATAAAGAGGATGTGTGGTTAAATTTGATGATTAGCCAGAGGATAATATATAAGAAATGCTTTGGAAGGATATAATTTGATAGTTATAAGCATGGAGTTATGATTCATGAAAAGAGTTTAAAAGTACTCTTGAGTAGTTGAAGAAAGCAAAGGTAAGGAATTTCTGGAAATTGTTACTGAATTTGAAGACTGATAATTGTGAGTATGTTATGTTCAATCTTGTGCAAGGGATCATAGAATATATTGGGTAGGAGGAGTATAGGCTATACAGTAGGAGAAATTACAGACAGTGGCTATAAACCAGAGATAAGAAAGAAAAGTGCAGATGAAAAATATCAGGAAGAGGACTTTTGAACATAACATGTATCTTGGATAACTATGAGAGAACAAGTTTGTTCTTGAAGAAGATATTTTGAAGAGAATAATGGAGATATTTTTAGCCAACTGTACAAGTGAAAAGTATGAAGGTATGGACTATTTGATGTTTGTATTTTAACTCTAGTTATATTAATTTATTAGGAAAGATTTGACAACAACAAAGAACATAGAAGTTCTTGAGAAGAGGGAAGAGGAAGTAGTGGCAAAACCTAGAAATCCATCAATGGTTGGACAAGAGAGGACTACTTCATGTTCTCAAAAGAAGAGTGGACGTGAAGAATCCAAAAAGAGTAAAGGAGATGCTCAAAAGGTTCTAGTGAGAGGACCAGAGATACCAAGAGGACAAGCTCAAGGAGAGATAGCTTATTGAGGTATAGTATACAAGTATGGAGACTTGTTGGAGGTGAAGGATCAGTTATAGTCCACAAGTAAATAGGATGAAGTTCATAAAATAGGAGAAGGAGACAGAAACAATGACTATTGAAGGTCATTGAAGGGGTTCAGAGAAAAGCCACAATAGAAGAAAAAAGAGAGGATGTAGCAAAGAATTGCTAGAGTTAGCAAGAGAAATTTTCTGCTTTGAGAAGCATATGCAAGCAGCTGCTGAAGAAAAAAACCAAAGGTACGGTTGGGTCATGAAAAGGGAGGTAAGATGGCATTCACTACAGGTGAAGCTACAACAAAATATGTTTGTTGGATTGAAGAAATATCTCAAAGAAGTTGAGTCTAAGATGGAGGTTTCATATTATGAACCTGAACAGGGTCCTTTTCTTGGAGAGGATGATGAAGCAGAAAAAGAGAGACCAATTGAGAGTCTCATGAATTACGTAAAGAGTACAAATCAACTTATGGATTAGATGACCATGACGCTGAATGATACCAAAAGGTCTTATTTTTTTGAGACTGATGATTTGTTTGTGATTATAGGTTTTGTTGCAGATGGTGGGAAGTCTTTTGAAACTGTCTTAAAATTTGATGAAGCCATATATGATGAAGAAAACCTCTCAAATGAGGAAAGTTCTGAAGTATTGCAGCAAAAGGAACTCACTTATGAGTTTCTTAATGGAGGAACACCGTTAGTTAAAGATGATATGAAGATAAAGGAAGAAAAAGAAATGTGCAAAGACATTTCTACAAGGAAGAGTCAATATTGTATTGTGACGAAGGAGAGAGTTGAATAGTCACCTTGGACTGTCATGAAGTATGAAGAAGTAGGTGATGGTGAAAGGGATATGATGTTGTGTTCACGAAAACACAACAGGGGGATTCTAGAGGAAATATCTATAGGGACTTCAGAGTCTCATGTTTTTGAAACAGATTATTGGTGTATGTTTGGAGGTATTTAAGCACACTTAGATTATGTGTCTATGTAGGTTGTGAAGCATAGGATGGATTCTTTGGTGAAGAAAGGAAAAATCGAAATTAGACTATTGACAGAAGAATATGTTCACTATTGTGAAGGAGAACATAAAATCATGTTATAAAAAGATGGTGAAGGAGAGGGACTAGCAGAAATTCCTATGAACTCTTGCGAGAGTTCATATCAACAAAAGAATACGATGATAAGAGGATAAATGGGAGATACAAATTTCAATCTTTTTGAATTTAATGAATTGTGTATATCTGTAGGAATAACATGTGATGAACCTTGTGAGGTTGTTCCAAAGGTAAAATAAGAAGAAGGGAAGTATCCATGTATTCTTGACATGGACCAAAGCTAGAAGTTTGTTCTGGGATTGAAGGATGAGATGACGTGGTCTCGTGGAGATAAAAAAAAAATATAACACTTGCATATTTGGATAGTGGGGTTGTTGACAGACAGGGGAAGAAATATGTCATGAAACAGGAAGAGACTATATTGTCTCAAAAGGGTGACCAGTATATAATGGTATTTGTTGTTGCAGAGTTGGCTAATGAAGACAAAGAAAAATTTTCTATTCTCATAAAATATGATGAAGAGTTAGAAATGTTAGAAGATTGGTTGAACAATCCAAGGATTGATAAATATGACTGCTTAAAGCATTCCACCATGGAAATGTTTGATGACAACATTGGAAAAGAGAAGATAGTAGGTAAAAGCACTAAATTATTTTATAATTTAGTGGATAGAAGCAGAGATTCAAGAGAACAACAACAATTTCAGGAAAAGAAGATGTAGTTGTACCAACCATAATATAGACTGGGAATGGATATTGAAGAACTAATGTTGCTGATGGCGAAGATGTCTCAGAGAAGGCATGCATAAAGAATGAATATTTACATCAGCAGAGAAAATAGACAAAATAGTGGCACAAGACATATGATAGAAGAAGATTGTAGAAGCAAAGCTAGTGGAGCATTACAACCGAAAATTTGGAAATCATGAGAACTAAAGATGACAAAGACAAACCTACATGATAAGATGGATGATCAACTATAGAACAAAGTTTGGGATCCAGGAATACTGAATATGGAAGGTTATGACCAGGAGGTCATATTTATTTCTTATGGGGAGTCTGATGCAGGAGCATCCTGCTCTCCATTCAATTTTCAAGATCAATGTTTGATCAAACCTGTGAGGGGTCTTCAATTTTGAATTGATGGTCTTTGAACCATCACATTATAAAAAAACCTACTTTTTATTTTATTCTAGATAGATGGTGAGTCATTTAGGTGAGTCACTAAGAGGATGAGTGATTCAATGGGTCAATTAATGAATCATGTAACAAATTCCTCAATTAGTGGTATAAAATCATAGGATAGTCTTAAGTGTTTGTTTTTAATTAGGATTAGTTAGTAGATTATGAGGATTTGAACCAGAATTGGTTCATGAATCCAATTGTATATATATGTAATCCTACGAGGCATAGGTAGGATATATATATATATATAGATAGACATAGACAGGAATAGGAGAAGTAGCTAGAACAGGTTAAATATGGATCATGTAATGCTAATTAAAGATGTATCAAGCCTAAGGAGATCAGAACACATGTTATGAGACAATTATGAATGTATAGTTTCAGTGTGTGAATGAAAAAGACTATTTTGGAATAATTTGAGTGTGTAAATTCAATTCTTTCTGAGTGTGTGATTTCATTAATTGAATGTTTATTTAAATAATTTTTTAATGAGTGATAAGATTGTGTTTGAATTTAGGGATTCTAAGAGGGAAAGAAGACAGAGATCGATTGATCGATTCTTTCATCAATCGAAGGAAGAATTTGATTAATAAGACTTTGTGAATGGATTTTATCTCGAAGTAATATTGTTGCACGTTGGGTATGTACAGGTCGATCACTGTAAGGATCCATGGAAACTGGAGTTTAAAGTATGTGTAGGTGAAAAGATGGATCGACAGTGGGGAAAGATTCACGAAGTGAATGTGAAAAAAATATAAGACATCCGCAAGGGTAAGTGGAATTCCGTTGGAGGTAGAATATCAATGGTAGTGTTCAAATTCTACAAAGAGAAAGTACAGATCTGAAAATCTAGTTCAAGATCCCCAATTGACAATAGATCAACTGTTGAGAGCGAGGCCATAAAGAATCGTCGGTGCAGAAGAGTTGAAGTGCATAAAACCCAACTTCAAAAAAAAAAAGTTGGAATGAAGATACGCAAACCGCAATCAACACTATGGAAAGATAATTTTGGAAAGGTGCATGCGAAAGGAGAATTGTGGATGCGGAAGTGCGGAAGTTCAAAAATTGAAGAATTGAGTTTTTCAATTTCTGCATTCTGCATTGCGGAATAGTTGAATGCGAAAATCCTGTTGCGGAAGGGAGTGTGCAGAAAGTCGAAAGGTGGAATAGATAGTTGTGGAAACCACAAAAATACAAGGATTTGGGTTGCAGAAGAAGGTTTAACACATAAATTTGGCTGTCAGGAAGGGTTTAAAATCCCTCCATGCTGTGAAGTTCATGTGTTTGATATGAAAGGTGGGAAAAAGTGTGTCACCAAGGTGGGGTTGGAATCAAATGGACATATAATTATGATTAAAAAACCCAAAAACCATCCCACATTGGAAGATAAGTCATTATGACTTCTCTCCTATCAAGAAAATTCAAGTCCATTTAAAAACTAACAGATGATTGGTGTAGAATTTCGTACCAAGACAAGTAAAAATGATAAAAACTATGTGTGTTACAAAATACATTTTGTTGCTTGAAACCATTCTAATTTCTTGAAATTGCACAGTAAACGATCAATAAATCCCTTGAATTTCAACCATTAGTGAAGGTAGACCAAACTGGGTTAGCATCTTTCATACCAAGCAATTTGGGTAGATGTTGTAAGATGGAAGAGATAGAACTTGGAGAAACTGTAATCAAGAGATTGTTGAGGTATATTGAGTAAATGTATGTATGTATATATATAAATATCTCTCTCTCTCTCTCTCTCTCTATATATATATATATATATATATATATATATATATATATATATATGATAAGGGTAATAAAGAGCTCGGTAGTGGGTTACCTGAACCAAAAAGAAGGACAACGTCATTAACATAAAAGAACTAGAAAAAATTTAGCTCCTTTCCAAACTTCGTGCCAGTAAGAACTATTTCTAGATATAGGCCCATCCTCACGTGAGGAGTATGGGAAACTGTTGGGAAAAATACTAAATCAAAGCCTTTTGTTACTAAAAAGTTATGGTGAAATTTTTTTATTGGGATTGTGATGTGCTGGACTCCATGAAATGTGAGGATCCATGCACTTTAATTCCATTCATACTGGTTAAACTTGGCATAAATCTCGAGTGGGTGGATAGAAATGCATTATAACAATGTTTACAATGCATGTCAACGCTAACGCCAACCACACAGGGTAATACATGATCCTAAGGTCCTAAACATATCCTAAGTCCATAAGGGATCAATATTACCCCTCCCATTGATTTGTTTCACTCCATGAAATTCCAAGAGCCACACACTTTAATGTGATTCAGATCGGTTACACTTGGCAAAAATCTAGAGTGGGTGGACATTTATTTAGCAGAAGTGTATCCTTTAAAACACATTAAAACATGGGTATCGATAACACGTGTAGTATTTGTGGGATTTTTACATTGTGTGGATAGAGGTTAGGCTTATATTCACATAAAATTATTCCATAGAAATGCATGCGTATACTATAGTATGTTTTCAAATCCTTTAGCCTAAAACCTTTACAAGAGATATATTACAAGTGTGATATGCATATTTATTTCTAGGTATAAGGTTTAGAGCGTAGGATAGTTGTAATGTCCCCAAAAATTGAGAATATATATATATATAGGCTAGTGAAAACTACCCAAAAGGGATCATTAGTGCTCATGCGTAAACATAGATCATCCTTAAACTTTCAACCTCCTCGGATTTTTCCCATTGTCTTGTTAACCTCTTATCCATTCTGTAACTTGTTAGTTCATTTACTCCTTATGTCTTAATTCTATTATTTAAACTATCGATATATCTTAGTTACTATTGTCGGTAAATTTTAATGAGTTATTTGGATCATTGTTTTACTCCTGCACATGTGTACTTTGTTTATTAAATAAAAACTAACTTAACTTTGTTGATGGAAGTAAAGTGGTGGAGTGGTAGGACTTGTTCTCCCATGACGATCTGAGAGGTAAGGTTATTCTTTGTTATGCAGGCTTACTTAGTTCATTCAAACTAAGGAACCTTATTCATTGATTCACAGGTTACTCTTACGACATCAGGATTATTGGTTACTTTACACATTTCAGTTCTTAGTTAAACTTCCCATTCTGTGTTGTACTTTTATTACTGTTCCATTTTACTACTCAGGTACGTCCTATGCTTACTACATATCTTTATTCATTAATTTACTGGATGCTATGAAGTTATCTTACTATCCTTCCATTATTATTGTTTATCTCTTGTTTAGTTACTTACTCGTATCTTGTTTCTACTTTACAAGTTTTACCTTGGTGACGAGATTGTATACTTACGCTTGTTTCTCCTAGCAGGTGCATCATGGCATACTACATTTTCCATTATGTCTAAATTCTACAACCTAGTCCTATGACTTAAACGCAAGCACTACCTATATGAGCTAGCACAAAGGGCAAGTGATAACACTATAAGGTTATGCTAAGAGAACACATTATAACATTATAAGATAATGTTTAAGCGAAACATTGTAACACTATAGGATAGTGTTAAGGATGCACATATCATAAGGTTGAGACTATGGTATACATACCATATCGATAGTACTGAGCCTGCACTGAATTTTTAAGGGGTGGAGAAACCATAGTATAGAGGTTTTATAATATGACATGGTTGTTTTAACATTGGTCCACGATTTTATGGTTGGGGTTTATGGTAGTGTTAATGGCAACCAGTTGGTGTCATTAATGCCATCGGGGTTGGTGAAAACCCTTAGAAAAGGACAGGACATTCATTGTATGTGTATTATGGTATTGGAATTGTGGTGTAGTGAAGCCTCTGTGTGTTTGGAGGATGGAGACGACCCTATCGATTCACAGGTGAGCTTAAACCAGCTCAGTGTAAAATGCAATGCTTTGTTTGGTTTACTTTATGGCACGGTCATGCTCCTCATGCCATCATGGTTTGTCTACAGGTGAATGCGAAGGTGCTCTAGGTTTTGCACAGGCCGCACTTGTCGATTTGGGATTTCTTCTCCATGGCCATGGTAATTCTGCCAACAAGAATCACTTACCTCCTCTCGTCTTTGGGCTTTCTTGAGTTAAAAATCATTACTGGGTTGGGGTTTCANATTATTATTGTTTTGGGTTACGGCAGTATGCACAACACTCTATTTGCATAGTTAGTGTTTTGGGTTATGGCCGTGTGCACAACACTCTGTTTGTTTGGTTTGTACTTTGAGTGGGGTTTCAGGTGGCACTTGGTTACTCTGAATTTGGGGTTTAAGATGTAGCTTGCTCTGGTTTTAAGTGGACTCTTATTCAGAGATTGGGTAATTGTTTTGGCCGTGGCTACACCATTGCTTGTAATGGTGCCATAGCTCACAGCTTGCCCATAATCATTTTGATACTTTGACTGATTGTAGAGAGGGTTTGTGCATCACTGTGTTATTTCACTGCATGTTGGTTTTTTAATATGAATACTGTAAATGATTTTATATGAAATGAATACGATTTCCTCCAGGGTTTAAATATTGTGTAAACTTGGGTTTTGTATGGCTATTTACTTTCTTTGTTTTATGTGTTTTTTAATGTAATCAATTGTGGCCTTACAGCTTGTAGAAATAATTCTCTGCATATAATTATTATTGTTTTGGGTTACGGCAGTATGCACAACACTCTATTTGCATAGTTAGTGTTTTGGGTTATGGCCGTGTGCACAACACTCTGTTTGTTTGGTTTGTACTTTGAGTAGGGAGATTCTAGAGCTTAGGCATTATGCCATGGGCTGCACCATTGTAACAATGATTCCATAGCCCATTGGCTTGCCACTGCGCTCTGCGTTAGCTTATAAAAAGAGTCTTTGTTTCTAAACAGAGTATTTTGTTCTTAGTTTGCATTGGCTCAAAGTGGGTGCAGGCCATGCCATGAATTGCATGTGCCTCTCCCAATGACTGTGCTAGCTTTTAGTTGGCATTTTAAATGTAAATTGTTTACTTGGAAAGAATCAGGCTGTAACAACTAGGGTTATAACAACCCACGATATCGATTTGGTTTTAAAAGCGTGACTGTGTGTTTAGATTGGACTTGGCCAAGGCCATATCTAGAATCTTTACGACCTCGCTGCTAATGTAAGCGTGGTTTGGATTTAAAGGTTTGTGGCATAGCTTTAAAGCGTAGCCTATACATACTAGATATATAGCATGGACTGTATAGAGATGGTTATGCGGTTGCTAACTAATTGTATATGAAATACTTATGGTTTTATTAATGTTACTGTCTTGGGTTTAGACATCTACAAGATTTGATGTCGCGACCTCTTGTTGACAAAGTGGTTTTTAATTGTTTAAATGATAGGTTTGGTTATGTATAGATTTTACATGGTATTTTTGAAACCGTTTATGTGTTTACAATGGATGACTATAATAATAGGACTGTAAATTTAAAGATTTGATCTATGTCAATGGATATTATTTGGATTGTGGATTTTATATAGTAATATAGAGTTTGATAATGGACCACATGGATGGTCACGATACCCTCTCTGTTTGGTTAATTTTGATTATGTTATTAAAATTAAATGTGATGATATTTAATTTGTTTTTACATGATTATGTAGAGCAGGCCTTAGAAGGTCTTAAATAATTTTTTAGCTTGTTTATTGTAAGAATTCTATTCCTAGTAGATCTAGTTTAAAATAAATCAAATAGTACATAAATTATAAAACTATTTAAAGACTAATATATATATGTAATTCTATATGTATATATATTTAACCTATACCTTTGAACTAAGATTTGAATTAAAAACAACCCTCTACTGACAAATGAAATATGTTAGTAGAGTAATGCCACCTGTAGGATAGGCTAACTCGTAACAAAACTAGGTATAATGCACATAAATTAATCTTGGAGATAATTACAAAATTTTCTCAAAGTACAAACCCTAGTAATGTACAACATATAATAAAGATTCTCCAACCTATGATTTGTAGATTGCATATACAACCTTAGCAGATTGATAACCACTAGGGTTAGAAATTTCATTTGCAGCCTTTGCTCAACATAAACATTAATGAAACATTGGAAAGAAATAGAATAGGACTTCAAGGGTTTCATACCTAAAATTGAAGCTATGTCAATGGCTGCACCTGCACACTCAAATAACCAGCATTAACAATTCAATGCAGATTTGACCTCTGTTTGATGACCAAATCACTTGGGAACTACCACGTTCCTCCCAACCATGATCCGGAACCGTTCCTGGTTCTAATCCGAATCCCCCCAAGATGGAGTCCAACATGCAAGTAGCTTAGATCTCCTAAGGTAGGGTTTCCTAACTGGTGATCGGTTTTGAATCAAATCCTCTTTTCCTTGTAGGAAAATTTCTCCAAGAAAACACTTGAGAGCAAAATAGGTAGAATAATAATTCTCCTAGATGAAAAATAAGAACCCCCAAGACTTTGCTTGGATTGAGTCTTTATAGGAAGACTCTTTAGTCAAAGGGGCAGTTAAATCAAGAAATATTTGATTTCTTGATTTAACCCTTTTTAATTTACTCGGGTAATTTTTCAATTCTTAACCTAGGAACTTTTAACTAGTTCCTAGTTAGTCTTTCATAGATATTTCACTATTTATTAGTCCTTTAATAATAAATAATAATTGGAGGATATTCTCTTCTTTATTTATTCAATTATATAATTAATCATAATTAATTATTTATACATACTGTGTATAAAATACATAGTATCAAAATACTTGTTAACACTTGTCTTCGGGCATCATGTGTCATGATCCCTTAGATGTAACGACACTTCTTTTATGAAGGTCAAGTAGATAAATGGCTCAGGTATACTAGGCTAGGAAACTCTAAACATCCTTGCATGTTGGATTTCCCTCGTATAACGTGGTAGTTCTTCAGTACTTGATTGAGAATACAGAAATTCAAAATTTCATTTAATCACTTAAAAATAAGTATGATGAGATCAATATTATTCCTTGATTCGTTTTCACTCGGAGGTGATTTTAATATTTTTAGTAACCCCTAGTGCTTACCAGAGCCCATACTGAACACTTATAATAGGGAGTTACAAACATAGTGCAATTCTAGAGCTCTCGCTCAACACTAAATGCTAGGATGTACTTGTATGATACACCTAGGGATACAATGTCCAAAGATCCGATGCTCCAAAGCTTATGCTCAACACCAACATGGAATGCTCCAGAGCTTATGCCCAACATTTCCAAATTATATTTTTCGTGTGTTCCAGAGCTTTATGCTCAACACAAATGTAATTATTCATGTGCTCCAGAGCCTTTCGCTCAACAAAAAACATCTCATCGATCATGTGCTTCAGGGTCCATGCCCAATGCAAACATTTCATCAATCATGTGCTTTAGGGTCCATGCCCAACACAAAACATATATATACCTATATATCATCAACAATTGGCTTACGCCCAATATACAAAACAAATCATCATGTTCATATGCAGTGGGGTCTTTGAGCCAAAAATAAAACATCAATATAATCATCATGATCAACAAGCTCATGCCTATAAATGGTAGGTCCAAAATTTGGGATATTACAATAGTAATCCTATAGACCAACAAAGTGTTGGACTAGGGGTTATAGTTTGAAATCTTAAATCCATTTATGGGGGTGACCTTCAACACCCATAATACACATGCATCCTAAAACATGCAACAATAACAACCCACTTATACTCATAGTTATCCCTCTTGGATCCCTATCAATTCCTTAGTGTGAATTTTAGCTAATAAATTACAAGTTTTCACATGTCAAATAATGTCGTTTGTAAAGGATTGTTTGGACTTTATCTATAAAATTCACAAACTCAATATTGATGAGGATGACATCATTGTGAGTTATTATTTTGTTTCTAGATTCAACAAAATTCATGTTCTGGAATCTCTAGACCTTATTTCTAATATGGTTGATGTTGATCCCTTAAAGCTACTTGAAATTAGGGTTTATGTCTGCGACAGTTCCAGAAATTGATAACAATTACAATAAACTTATGGAAATGCAAGTTACGAAAGTTTTGAACTCTAGGTATAACCTAGGTATAATAATTCAATAATTTACACATGCATAATAAGTCAATAATGTATTTACACAGTTCCAGAATTTTGAACTCTAGGTATAACTATGCAAATACTTAAAAATGATTGTTTTGAAATCTAGGTATAATAAGTCAATCATTTTTTTAACGTTTTTTGTTTCTATAATAAACCTCTTTATGGAGGTAACTTTCAACATCCATAATACACATGCATCCTAAAACCTGCAACAAGGACAACACACTTAGACTCATAGTTATCCCACTTGTATCCCTATTGATGCCTTAGTGTGAAATTTATTCAATTAATTTGCAAAATTTTCTTTATGGGGGTAGCTTTCAACCCCCATAATACACATGCATCCTAAAAACTACAACAAGGACAACACACTTAAAATCATAGTTATCCCACTTCGATCCTTGTCGATGCCTTAGTGTGAATTTTACCTAATAAATTGCAACTTTTTACAGGTCAAATAACCTCATTTGTCAAGGATTGTTTGGACTTTATCCATAAAATTCACAACCTTAATATTGATGAGGATGACATCATTGTTAGTTATGTTTTTGTTTCTAGATTCACCAAAATTCATGTTCCAAAATCTCTAGACCCTTTTTCTAAGATGGTTGATGTTGATACCTTAAAGCTACTTGAAATTGGGGGTTATGTTCGTGATAGTTCAGGAAATTTATAACGATTACAATAAACTTCCAGAACTGCAAGTTTCAGAAGTTTTGATTTCTAGGTATAACCCTAGGTATAACCATTCAAATACTAGGTATAATAAGTCAGTCATTTACAAAAATTCAATTAATACCTTTCCAAATTCAAATACAATAAGTATTCGATGAACTATGTAAATACAACACCTAGTGGTTGCTTACCTAGAAAATATCTTACGATCCTTCCTCATTCATTGATCTTAAATGTGCTATCCGAACCACTGAGTTGTTGCTACGAGATATTAAAACAACACAACACATTTCTCTTAAATGCAAATACGTATTCGAGGTAATCGATAAAGAAACTAGCATCGTGTTATTGTGCTAGCTAGGAATTCTTATCAATAGGTATGGCAAAAGAGCTCTTAGCACTGGAAGTATTGAATGACCGATGTACAACCAGTGCATGCTTCACCACATTAATTTAGTAATACTACCATTTAATCCAAATTGAATTTAACAATTATATTATACTATTTAATTCCAAATAAATATTTTGTAATATAAATACTTTAATCAAACCCAATTACATAGAACCAAAACTTATACTACTATTTGAATCCAATTCTTTCGTGAGTGTTTTTTGTTCCATAAATATATTGTTACTTTATTACAACATATTCATTTAGACTTCATTAAAATATCATTAGTGCATTTTATAATAAACTTTCTTATTCTTCCTAACCTTCAACCCCCATAATACACATGCATCCTAAAACCTACAAGGACAACTCACTTAGACCCATATTTAGTGAACTTGGATCCCTATTTTAATCATGCGAGTATTAAGAAAGTAGTAGTTATTATTATACATTTTAAATGCTTATTTTCATGTTATATCACAATAGTTGAATAACAGTTTCATTTGATGGTGTTATGTAAAGAAAAAATTTATTTTCCATAATCATTATGGAAACCTAAACATTACTGATAATTAAAAAAAAAATCAAAATACGTGAACCCTCATTTTCTCAACCCTCTATTCAATGTCCAAAACACCCCAACCCACTTCACCTTCACAAATTCTAAATTTGCTTCCTTACATTCAAAGAATTATTCACCACATTTGTAAGATGTTGGTTAAACAATAATAGTACATATACATCATATTTCCACCATGTTATCATTATAACCAATTCACAACTGAACTTTACATTATGATAGTAAGATGATACAATCATAATGTAAACAAGCAGTTGTTGTTTGCGTAATAATTTCACAACAAATAAAAATACAAACTATAATTATAATTTAAGATATCGAATTAAGAGGTACAATAAAACTTTTACATTTGAACCAAAAGTGAAAATAGATAGCTTGACATATAACCACTTTTCAAACTAATTCCTCAAAGAACTGCAGATGTAGGAGAAGCTTCAGACCCATATTTCTTGCTAGAACAAGAGACTTTATTACCAAACAAAAATTATTATCGGAAGTAAGTATAGACATTCTACCAGACTAAAAGTGTAAAGCCACGTTTTGTACAAGAAAATACTTATTACAATGCAAATCCTCCGGATGGGATTATCTTTTCCTTCCATTGGTTCCAAAGAGTAAAAACTCAGATATTAACCAACTCTCTCCTTCGTGAATACTAAACACCAGAAAAAGGGAAGGTCTAAATCAGAATGGTTTTGCTTACTGGAATACACGAAGATGAAGTACAAATTCTGGGACTAGGAATCTGCAGTTCTAGAAATGGAGGTTAGAAATTTAAAAATAATAAAAGAATGTTCCACATGGTAAAGATCTTAGTAAATAGAGAGACTTTCCTGAAGATTAGTTAACAATAAAACTTAGGGAGGTGTTCATATGAACCCTTGAGAAAGTTGTTGTACATTTAATTTTCTTCTTTGATAGTGCTTAGGACCTTTTTGAATAGCCTTTGTCAATAGGGTAACTTATTTTATGAAAACTGTACCAATTCTCTATGGGATGCATTGTCAAATGGATGAAGCAGTTTCCAAGTTTCCACCTACCAGCAGAGAGACTGTGGAATACCCTCAAATAAGTCAATGAATTTTTTTTACAATTTTTAATTTATAGAATAGAATAAACTTCCTAAACATAACCTTTTTATAGAATAATTTCTCAAGTCCTTCATTGACTTAATGATAACCCCAATGTTTCCATAGTTAAAGCACATAAGTGAAACCCATTGCATTGGTTAGTATGATGATGGAAAGTAAAGCTAGAATACCGAAAGTTGTCTTCTTTGGACTGAAATGCTGATTGAATATCCTTCTACAAGTAGTATTCTACAACTCTTCTCCCGCAATAACCTTTCCAAAAGCTTGGATTCTCCCACAACCAACTTTCTGCAAGGTTGAGTTTCTGCAACTCAATCTTCGCAATTGAGTTCTTTTGCAACCATCTTTCCGCAAGCTTGAGTTTCTGCAATATTGAGTTCTCATAACTCAATATACAAAATTGAATTCTTCTGCAACCATCTTTCTACAAGACCCTTTCTGCAATTGTGGATTGCGGATTGTGGATACACCTTCCCACTTTTCCATAATGGGCTTCGCAATTTTATTCCTGCAACTTCCTTTTCTGCAATTCTTTTCTGCCATCGATTTCTTGTGGGATCCTTCCTAAATGTTGATTTGAGATTAGATGTGGATCTCACCTTGATGTTGTAGATCTTCACTTTTCTCTTGTGGAATTTATCCACAATCATCGATCTGCTGAAATTCAGAGACTTCGATTCATAATGTAACAGTCGAATTGATTCATGAGTGGTCGATCTTCTGTGCAATTTTATACATCTCAATATTCATTCACAAAAAGAAATAAGCAAACATCTGGTTATTGAAAAGAAGACATCAAATATTCCATATATGCGGACTATTAAGACTCTGTTCTTCATTTCATTAACCATTCTTACATACACTATCTCTCGTTTACTCACTCTTTCACACTTCTATTCCTATTCCTATTATATTCCCAGATCTCTGATTATTACTTTTGATTCTTTACATAGAATTCTATAAAACCTGTTAGATCTGCAACAGGAGGATTTGAACTCCTAAGAAAGTAAATATGTAACTAATCTATCCTTGAGCAACCTCTTACAAGATTCAAGGGAATTTGTGGAGAGTTTTCCTTATTACATTCAAACCACCCCTAGCTATAAAACATATTACAAAAATAGACAACCAACCCTATATTATAGAAAATTTACAAGGAAGCAAAAAAATAGCAATGACTACTTATTCAACAAACAAAAATTTTTGACTAGATTCTCCTGCATCATACTCTGGGGAAGAAAAAAATATTCAATAATTATTCAGGGTTCAAACTATACTTGGAAATATCTATTTTTGTCATCCACGTTGTATCTTTAGAAGGTTGATCTTTCCATTTAACCAAATACTGAAAATATTATTTGTCCCGGGTCTTCTTTGAAACCGTTTTGTCAAGGACAAATTCAATCTGTGGTTGTTGTTTCTAAGGTAACTGTCATTGCCAATCTATAAATGGACAATTTTCTCCTAAAATCATTTCTTTATTCTGAACACCTGAATATTTAAAATAATATATATCTGAAACATTAAAAATTGGAGAGATTTTAAGATTAGAAGGAAGTTCTATTTCATATGCATTTGCAGAAAACTTCCTCTAAATTTTACAAGGTCCAATCTTCTTGAGCTTTAATATATTGTAGGTTTCCTTAGGAAACCTCTATTTCCTAGGATAGGCCATTACTAAATCTCCAACCTGAAAATAAAATTCCTTTCTTTTCATATATGCTCTATGTTTGTATTTCCCAACATTTTCCTGCAATTTCTTCTTTACATTTTGTTATAGCTCATGCATGCCAGATGGAAAATATTCACCGTCTGCACTTCTCCTATCCTGTCCTCCCAAATTTCTAATTTCATACACTCCCCTCATGTGCATTCCATATACAATATGAGAAGGAATCATGCATGTACTCTTGTTAGGTGAATCATTGTAAGCAAACTCAGCTTGAGCAAGAGCTAAATCCCATCGTTTTGGATGATTGTAAACACGACTTCTCGGTATATTCCCCAAGCTTATGTTCACCACTTTAGTTTGACCATCAGTCAGAGGATTATAGGTGTAACTAAATTTGATATTGGTTCCCAACTTATTCCAAAAAGTTCTCGAAAAATTACCAACAAATTTAGTATCTCTGTCAGACACAATGCTTAACCATGCAAGTTTACAATATCTAAAAATAATAAATTAGCAATGTTTGTTGCATCATTGGTTTTCTTACAAGCAATAAAATGAGCCATTTTTGAAAACCTATCCACTACTACATAAATAGAATCATTTCCCATCTGAGTTCTAGGAAATCCTAGAAGAAAATCCATACTGATGGAATCATAAGGCTTAGTTGGAATAGGTAGGGGTTGATAGAGTCCAGTATTTTGACTTCTCCCTTTGGCATGTTGACATATCTTCTATTTTTCAACAAAAGTCTTTACACCATGCTGCATTCCTAGACAAAAATAAAAAGTACTCACCTGAGCAAATGTTTTATCCTGTCCAAAATGTCCTGATAAACCTCCATTGTGTTTCTCCTATATCAAATTTTCTCTCATAGAACATTTTGGAATACATAACTTGCTAGTTCTGAACAACAATCCTTCTTGTAACATGTAGTCCAACCATTGGATTCTATTATGAGTAAATGTATTCCCACAGGATCCATATATATCTTTGAAATCCACATCTTCTTTATACATATTAATTAAACTTTCAAATCCCAAAGAACTGACCTTAATTTCTTGCAAGATCAAACTTACTCTGCTTAAAGCATCAACAACTTTATTAGATTTTCCACTTGTATGCTTGATAAAAAAGGTAAAGTTCTATAAAAATTCCACCCACTTATCATGTTTCTGATTCCGTTTAGGTTGACTATTTATAAACCGCAAAGCATGATTGTCATAATATAACACAAACTCTTTGGGCATCAAGTAATTTCTCCATTTCTTTAGAGATTGTACAACAACATATAACTCTGTGTCATATAAGGAATACTTTTTTTTCCTTATCTAACTTCTCACTGAAGTATGCTACCAGTCTTTGTTCTTGACTTAGAAAAACCCTTATTTTTGTCCCACTAGCATTTGTCTCTACTTGAAAAACCTTATCAAAACTTGGCAAAGCTAGAATAGGATTCTCAATGATCTTATTCTTTAACAATTTGAAATTTTTTTCAGCTACTTCTTTCAACTTGAAAGGTTGTCTAGTTCCCCTCAAGGTGTCTATTATAGGTGCACAAATTTGACTAAAATTCTTAATGAATTTTCTATAAAAACTTGAAAGTCCTTGAAAATGCATTACTTCATATGCACTTCTTGGAATTGGACAACTTAAAATTGCTTGCACCTTATCTGGATCCATATTCAACACTTCTTCTGAAACCACGAATCCCAAATAAATAAACTCTTTCTTCGGGAAACTACACTTTTTCATATTTATTAGGAGCTTCTTCTTTTGAAGGGTTTTCAATGCCAATTTAAGTTGTTTCAAGTGTTCTTCTTTATTATGACTGAATATCAGAATATCATCTAGATACACTATCATAAATTTTCCAGTGTGTTCTTTCAAGACCTCATTCATCAATCTCATAAAAGTACTAGGTTCATTAGTAAGCCAAAATGGCATTAATACCCATTAATACAGTCCATTATTAGTCTTGAATTTAATCTTCCATTCATCCCCTTCTCTTATTCTTATTTGATGATAACCAATTTTCAAATTGATCTTTGAAAAATACTTTGAACCACTCAAACAATCCATCAAATCATCAATGCGGGGTAAAAGAAATTTGTGCCCGATAGTGATCTTATGAATTTCTCTAGATTCAGTGCACATTCAACATCCACCATCGTTCCTTGGGCTAAGCATAGTGGGTACTTCACAAGGACCCAAACTTTCTTTGACCAAACCTTTATCTAACAGCTCATGTACCTATTGTTTGGTATCTTCATTCTCTTTAGGAGTTACTCTATAGGCTTCCTTATTAGGTAAACTTGCACCAAGAATTAATTCAATGTGATGACTAATACTTCTCACAGGAGGTAAAACATTTGGTAACTCATCCACATTAATATCATCATATTCATCAAGAAATATTCTAACTTCAGTAGGAAAATCATTTAAATTTGTAGAGGTTAATATTATCTTTGGTTTTCCAACAAAAGAAAAATGTAGCTCATCCTCCTTCTTGCATTAGAGAAAATTTGGGGTCTAAAATGGGCCTTATAAGAAAACGCGCCAACAATAAATTTTGTGAGTTGGAATTCAAGAACCAATAGAATTTCAATAAAATGAGTCAACCATAATGGTTGAATTGACATATTTGTCATAAAAGAAAACTACTTTTTTTGTTCGTATTTTCAACATATGTCCCTCTTCTTTTACTCAAATTTCAAATGGGAGAGCTCGTTGGATGCAGAATTTAATTCTGCATCCAATGAGAACCCACATTGCATACTTTTGATGGACCCCGCTACCCCAAAAACAAGAAATACCCGAAAAAATGTGATAATGACACCATCATCACGTTTTTTTAGGTATTTCTTGTTTTTGGGGTAGGGAAGTCCGTAAAAAATATGCACTGTGGGTGCTCGTTGGATGCGCAATTAATTTCCACATCCAACGAGCTCTCCTGCTCATAATTTGAGTAAAAACAAAGGGATATATGTCGAAAATACGAACACAAAAAGTAGTTTTTTTCATTCTTCCTCCAAAATTAGTAACTATTATTTTATTATTTTAAGTATTATTTTATTATTTTCCTTAGGATGCCCATTTTAGACCTCAAATTTCCTCTAATGAATTCTTGTAATATTTTTTTCCCAATCATCATCAAAATATTTGACCCTGAACCTTCTTGAAATGATTCATTCTCCAATGGTGACAATGTATGTCTTTTTCCATCCTTTTCTAGGGAATAAGTGTTCTTCCTTCCGTCATGAACAACTATTCTTTCATAGGTCCATGGCCTCCCTAAAATTATATGGCACACATCCATAGGAATTATATCACATAATACCAGATCTTTATAAAGACCAATTTGAAAATCCACATTACACTGCTCATTCACCAAGAGTTGATGTTTTTACTGCAACCAGGACACTTTTTAAGGAGTTGGATGTTTCATCCTATTCAATACCAACTTTTCTACCATGTTAGTGGAGACCAAATTATATGTATTATCACTATCAATAACAATCTTACAATACTTCCCTTGCGACTTTCATTTAGTCATGAAAAAACTCTTTACTGGGTTGGTTAATGCTCTTTATTCTCTATCTTTACTAAAAATATCTTCATCATAATATATTCTCCTTCCCCAGGAGGATTATTCACCTGTGCTTCTTCACTATACTCCTCAAGAGCCTTAGAAATTTTTGCATTCCTCTGAGCTGCAGGTTTATTCCTTGGGCACTCCCATGACATGTGTCTAGTTTCTCTACATCGATAGCATTTCACTTCGCTATTTCTGCATCTTCCTCTTCCTCCTATAAATATTCCTCTTTCAGTTACCTAGCTACTAGAACCTTGTGCCTCATATTTAGGAGTCCTACCTCCTCTATTTGGAAATCATTTCCCTCTTGTTGTATTTCTCTTTCTACTCTTCTGGTTCTATTTTCTTAGTAGCTTTTCTTCTACCCTTGAGGATTCCCGATAAGCATCTTTAATTGTTTTCAAATTCAACAAGATGATTTCATATTGTATCTCATATCTCAATCCATTTATATATCTAGCTACTCTTTCTACATCTCCTTGTTTATGTACATCTCTAATACTTATCTTAAATAATTCTTCTGTATATTATTTGACATTCATACCCTTTTGTCTAAGATTATGTATCTTTCTAATGAGAGTCAACTGATAGTACTTAGGCATAAATTGACATTTAATTTTATATAACATTTTATCCCAAGATTTGATTTTGGGCTTACCTCTTCTTTCTTTGTTGATTTGAAGTTCATCCCACCATATAGCTGCATGCCCTTTCATTCTGGTCGCTGCATACCTCACCTTATTTTTATCTTCAATTTCTTTAAATTCAAAATACTTTGTTAAAGCATTGATCCAATCCATGATTTATTTAACATTAAGATTACATTCATACATAGGGACTTCAAGTATGGGTTTGTTACTAGCCTTCATCAGCATCTTCAATAGTTTTACTTCTTTAGCAACCTCCTCTTGCTCGTCTTCATATTATTCTTCTTCATCACTGGTGTCTGTATTCTATGATTTCTTTCTCTCCATAGCTTTCATCCTAGCTTGGAACTGTCTTAATTCCTTTGTGTGTTTGTCTCCATAGTTTGTCTTCATCGACCACGTCCTACAGGGAATCCACATCTTTGTCCTTGTCTTCGTGACATATTTATCCCGCTTTGATACAAAAACTGATGGAAGGTGAAAGCTAGAAGACCTAAAGTTCTCTTCTTCAGACTGAAATGATGAGTGAAATTTCCTTCTGCAAGCAGGATTCTACATCTCTTCTCCTGCAATCAACTTTTCGCAAGCTTGGATTCTCCTGCAACCAACTTTCTACAAGCTTGAGTTTCCACAACTTCATTTCTGCAATTGAGTTCTTCCGCAATTGTCTTTCCACAAGCTTCAGTTCTTGCAACTCAATATCTGCAATTGATTTCTTCTGCAACCATCTTTTCGCAAGACCCTTTCCATAATTATGGATTGCGGATTACGGATACACCTTCCCACTTTTCCATAACGGGCTTCCACAATTTTCTTCCTGCAACTTCCTTTTCCGCAATTCTTTTGAGTCATTGATTTCTTTTGGGCTCCTTCCCGACCGTCGATTTGAGATCATATACAGATCTCACCTTAACCTGTGGATCTTCACTTTTCTCTTGCGAAATTTATCCACAACCGTCGATCTGCTGAAATTCATAGGCTTTGATTAAGACTGTAAAAGTCGAATTGATTCATGAGAGATCGATCTTCTGTGCAATTTAATACATCTCCGCCTTTGGATATCATTTAAGCATTACTAAAGATTCAAACACACAAAGAAATAAGCATATGTCTGGTTATTGAAAACAAGATATCAGATAGTCACATATATGCAGAGTATTAAGACTTTGTTCTTCATTTCAGTAACCACTGTTACATACACTATCTCTCGCTCGCTGATTCTTCCACACTTCTATTCCTATTCCTATTATATTCCTATATCTCTAGTTATTACATTTGATTCTTAATATAGAATTCTATCAAACTTGTAAGATCCGCAATAAAAGGATCTTAACTCCTAGGAAAGTAAATATGTAACTAATCTATCCTCGAGCAACCTCTTACAATATTTGAGTGATTTTTTGGAAAATTGTCCTTATACATTCAAAAAATCTGTATTTATAAAACATATTACAAAAATTGACAACCAACCCTATCTTTTAGAAAAATTACATGGAAGCAGAAAAATAGCATTGATTGCTTAGAGTCGGCAAACAGAGAATTTTGACTAGACGCTCCTGCATCATATGACCACACATAAATGTGAACATAAATAATTTGATATTATTTCCTCTTCATTTTATAAATATATCTCAATCAATATTATTAATAAAATCAACAACCAAGGTACTAATGCTATTTTTCTTGGAGCATTAATTTAATAAAGTGTCTTATTCCACATAACATTCAACCCCCATGATACACACGCATCATAAAACTTCCAACAAGAACACCCCACTTAGGCCCATAGTTATTTGACTCGGATCCCTATCGATGCCTTACTATGAATTTTTTATAACAAATTGCAACTTTTTAAAGGTCAAATAACCTAATTTGTTAAGGATTCTTTCAACTTTATCCATAAAATTCACAACCTCAATCTTGATCAGGATGACATCATTGTTAGTTGTGATGTTGTTTCTAGATTCACAAGAATTCATTATTT
The DNA here is from genome assembly GCA_001517045.1 of Pseudotsuga menziesii. Taxonomy (NCBI): domain Eukaryota; kingdom Viridiplantae; phylum Streptophyta; class Pinopsida; order Pinales; family Pinaceae; genus Pseudotsuga; species Pseudotsuga menziesii. Next base: position 7,028 of record LPNX010513428.1, on the reverse strand, counting down.
TTTCCTTTCTTTGGAAAGAGACAAAAATTTATTGTGATTAAAAAGTTTCATCGGATGATGACTTGGGAAATGCACTATCGTGATTAATGTTCATTGATAATCGAGCTAAATTCCTTTGACTTTCTAATTATTACACAAGTTCATCACTATATTAGATATGACTAGCTCCTAGTTTTCAGAACCATGTCATTTATTTAATCAATTACCACTCTTATCTTATTTAATGTAAATTCGTACTTCCCTTAATGGTTTACCCTTCTTAAATTCTACATACAATTCCCATATAAAGGTAGAACTCGTATGTTTAATCAACCATCAAAAATTTATTTCCTCATTCTAATTGCATGCCTCAAGCTAATGGCCTACACAATTTTCCTTTGGCTTTGGGACATTTGACTAGTGGGTTTCTAATAATGCATTTACTTCTTAAATGCATGGTCTCTACTACTAATCACGTTCACTCAATATTTATTTATACATATGATTTACACCTCCCATGTGTTATTTTCTATGTTATATTATAGCATATATTAATATATCATTTGTTTATGTTTCTTTAATACCAACATAATCACTATATATTACACATTATTTAATCATTTACACACACAAACATATACATTTATCTTCCTCTAACAACAACAAGAACAACAACTAATTTGTGATGTATTATTAAAATGATTATAAAAAAAATACGTGTCTTCATTTTTATATGTTTTCAAATTGTATATTAGTATTATTATTATTATACCTTTCACAATCCAATACTTTTTTTGAATTATTATTATATTTAATATTTTATATATATACATATAGTTTATATAATAATGTAAAGTATATATAATGTTAATAGAAGAGAGCAATGGCATGGTGTACATATAGTTTTGTGTGCTTTTTAATATAAAAAATTATATATAAAAGAAATTATATATATATATAT